>JAKOGI010000006.1:602500-605000 GCA_029747015.1 Carnegiea gigantea | reverse complement strand
TATACATTCGGATCAACCAAAACCCCCTAGTAACTCAAGTATCAGTCTGTACACAAGCATTATATGCATTTCACGACACATGATCCCAAAGAATGGCATCCAGACATCAGTTTTTCACCCCACAATGCATGAAAATATTGAATCCATCCTGGTGACTGGTGTGCAAGTGTATCGTCACCCTAAGACTTTGGCTTATCAAAATCAAACTCAATCCCACTCAACTAACACAAGCTACCTTATTGATTTTGCTAGCATGGAAAACAAGCTTCCCCAGTAGCAGTATTGCCTCAAAGGGTCGCACCCAGTAGCGCATGCCTCAAAGGGGATACTTGTCATTCCAAACTCTTTTCTTCCCCACTTTTTTCTTTCTTCCTTTTTTTTTTTTTTTTTCATTCCAAACTCTTGCCACGCCTCAAAGGGATACACCCAGTAGCACATGAGTTTGTTTGATTTTGCTTTTGTTTGTTGAAAAGGGGTGCAAGCACATACAAAGGGAACTGTGCAGTAGACAAGTAGGAGAGCCGATTATGGAAGACTAAGAATGTAAGGTAATGATAATACAATAATCAGGACTGGATTGCAAAATTACAATGGATTGTTGAGGTTAGAACTGAGGCCTAAAATGATAGACTTGGGACGAATATCTATCATGCATATTATACTTATATACGAACTAATAGCCAAGGTACCGGAGATCAATGCTGATCAAAATAATACAAAACTCCCCTAAATTCAAAAATTAAGGAAAATTATACAAAAAAGAGAAAAATTGAAAAATTCACACAAAAATGAAAATTTTTTCACAAAAATAAGGATAAAAGGGGAGATGATCCCACCCCCGCACCTAAATCTCACAATGTCCTCACTGGAAGCTGAGAGTCATCACCAACCGCAAAACACACAAAAACAAAGAAAACAAAACTACACAAGAACACTAAACTAACACATACATACACAGGCTAACACACTCCACCAAAACCACAATCCAAATCCAAACAATACCACACATATATACAAAACTAACCACCAAAATAAAGATAGACCAATCCATCAACATCACCAATCACAACACACAAATATCTACAAAATTACAAAAACGGTGATCATAACCATTAATGGCTCAGCAACATCCTAAATTTCAACTCAAGATGATCACCAACAAAAACACAATCCTAATATCCACAACTAAACAAAAGAAAATAAAGAAAGTAAAAAGAAAGGAAAAGAGTCAGAACGACCAGGGTGGGTACTGATTGTACCTAAACTATGCCTCTCTAAAATGGTGCGATGGGAGGCTCGAGGAGCATCAGCCACTCCTCATCTCTCAAGATCCAAGCTACCAATTTGGATGCCATCAAAGCTCGCAGGAGCTTATCGAACACCTGAGCATGCAACTTAGATGAATGTAAGTAAGAGCACATAAATATAAATACACGCATAATAATAAGTGCTCTCCTAAACTTATCAAATGCGTTGGAAAAATCAGTAGAATAGTCAAAGACAATAATCAACACGATTTTTCCAGGCAAATGCTCTAGGTACAGATTGTAAGGATCAAGGGAAGAGTTATACCCTCTAAAGGTACCTAGAATCTCATAACAGTCAACCTCATTCCCCTCAAGTATCATATGAGAATCAATAAGTAACATATCACAACACTTAGGGGAATGGGAGGGTGGTGAACTTGAAGAGGAAGCATGGAATGTATCAAGAGAGTTGGAGGATATATTATCAATAAATCAGGACTAGTTGGTCCTGCAACCACAACATCCACGCATGAAGTCCCTGTGGGAGTCTCATAAAAATCATGCAGCTCAATAGAAACATCGCCTGACTCAGACCAAGTATCATCTCATCAACACTAGCGCTAACACCGAAGATCTCACCTACCTCGAACTCCGTCGACTGAGCTAAAGGGGAAGGTGTAGCAAGAAAGGTCATGATAAACGCAGTGTTGTCCCAAAGGATATCAGGAAAGGATGGGGCAACGGTGAGTAAAGTAGTCAAGGGAGGGTCGAGTACGTCCTCTAGTTCGGACTCTACAGGAGGGAAAGACGCACCATCATCACACAGATTGACATCAAGCCTAGAAGTACTAGAACTAAGGTCAGTCTCGGGTGATAGGTCATACTCCCGTATTTTATTAGCAAACTCAATTTTTTGCTTATTCATTATCTCTATCAGATTGCTAAGTCCAGCAAAGCCTTCATTAGAAATATAATAGGGACAAGAATTACTGGCGTGATCAGAGCAATGGCAAATTTCGCACACAGGAGGGGCATAATCAGGGATGCAAGGGGGTGGGGTACAAGAATCAGAACAACTAGTTTCAAATTCACAAGTATCCTAAGCCAACCCATCAAGAAAATCACATGCTTCATTAACATCTTTAGCACAAAAATCCCAGGACTCTAAAGAGCACGGGTCTCACAATTCACACCCTCATAAACTGTATTCAAAAGTTCCCACTTCTCCACATAAAAATCGCAATGAGTAAGAA
>JAKOGI010000006.1:445000-597500 GCA_029747015.1 Carnegiea gigantea | reverse complement strand
CTTCTGCTCACCATGGTTACATTTTCTGCTCACTAATTTTATTTTTTTTTTGATAACTGGTTTTGTGTGTTAGGCTGGTTGAAGAGTATAACTGTGCTAAAAATGCTTGGTTGATTAGACTGTTTCAGTTGAAAGAAAAATGGTGTCCAGCCTATTGCAAGGATTTTTTCTCTGGTGGCATTTTATCAGCACAAAGAAATAAGTTGACAAATGCTTCGTTGTCAAAGAGAGTCAATGCCACTTATAGGTTGTTTGATTTTTACAATATATTCTGTGATGTTACTGAGTGGAGGATTAAGGAGAAGGATGAGAATGTGAAAAATAAGAATGAATTTTCTGAAATGTACTTGCCACATGTTAGCATTTTGCAGCATACTTCAAAGATCTATACGAACAACTTATACAAAGTGTTTGAGAATGAGTACATTAAAGGAGAAGGGCGCTGTCAAGATCTTCTTAGCTCAAGTGAAACCCCGTACAGTACAGAGAATGCATATATTGTGTATGAGAATCGCCTTTCGAAGAATTTTGGGTTTGTGGTTAGGTTTAATCTACCAGATCATTACATTATTTGCGATTGTAAAAAGTACAGTGAGAGTGGTATTCTCTGCTGCCCCTGCTTACGTATTTTCAATGTCCATTGCGTGGCTAAAGTCCCTGACAATACATTTTGAAATCATGGACTAGACTAGTAAGACTCCTATGGGCTGTAGAAGAAGCTGTAAGTAGTAGTAATGCATCTGGTGTTTTCGGTTCCACATGGAGGGTTCAGATGTATAGGCAAATTGAGGCTTTGCTTCTTTCAAGTGAATCAAATAGTCAAGCAAGAAAGCTATGTGAAGAAGCCTTTGCGAAGCTAAAAGGTGATGTTGGTGTTGTTATTGGTTCTATTTATGTTTCTGACACTGAAAATGATCAACAGTCTAGTGATGGTAACAAAATCATTGGTAACCCTAAAGGTTCGAGGAAGAAAGGTGAAAGGAATGTAAGGAGGAAGAGTATGATGGAGAAGATATCAAACATTGTTAGATCAAAGAAGACAAAGTTTTGTTCAAGAGATGGAGGAGTTGTGTCTCAAGATCAGGTAAAATTCTATTAATAAGCTGATTTAATAATCTATATTTCTTATATTAATACCGTTTTGGAGTTTGCTGATTTTGCTGCTAATACCAATACAATTAATATGTGTTTTTAGCTCACTAATTTTTTTTGATACGCTCAATACTATATGGGCTCCGCTCACTAAATATTTGATTGGCTCACTACGTTTTCAGTTCTCACACTGTTACTCTTACACGTTGCACTCGCTATATTTATACGTTGGCTCACTATATGCATGTATATGCTCACTACCAATACGCTTTTGCTGTGGTGGTTTAGGTTATTGCTGCAGGTTCATCTAATGCCCCAGTTGCATCTAATCCAACGGTAGACTTTAATAAAATGTATAGGGTTTTTAGCTTGATTTTTGATGAAAGGTTGCAAACAAATGGGGATACGATTCCTAGCAATAAGTTGAATCAATAGTATGACTTGAACAAATATTTTTAATGTAAATCTGTTTCTTGATTAATAGTGGTCGAATGTGTATTCTTTATCATCATGATGTGTTTTTCTTGGAAGTTTAAGTAAATGATGCTGAATAATTTTAAAGGTTATAGTAGGGTGAATACTTTTGACACTCATAATTTGTTGCTCACTGCTGAAGATTCATAGCTCACTAGTTTTATGTGTTAGCTCACTATTTTCCGTAAACCTAATGTAATATTTTTGATGACTTTACATTGTAAAAAAATAGCATTACATGACAATGACATGTTGAACACTTTAATATTTGAGTTAACATTACAAAGAAAATATCATTGTAGGTTGATTCTACATGCATTTATAGAATTTAGCATAGTAAAAGATATAGCTCACTGGATTTTGATACGTGCTCACTTCATGTATATTCTAGCTTACTGGAATTTGATATAGTAATCGATTAAAGATATCAAATAGTGAATATTGTTTACTAGTAGTTCACCATCATTAAAGGTATGAATAGTAACAGTCTAAGTTAAAATTAATCTAGCTAAAAATTAGACTGTAAATATAAGTTTCTACAATTATTCTAACGTAAAGCAAGGCTGATTAGTCATGATGTTTGCACTTGAGGCTGGGCTGATTTTGCATTCAGTTCTACTTGTTGTTTATCGTGGAACTCCTTGGCGAGCCTCTTCACCCTATTTTTATATATGTTGTCTTCAATGTTGACGATTTCATAGCAGTACCTTGCTCACATTACATCAAGTAGATTTTTGTCCTGCAAACAAAACCCAAAAAAAAATTAAAAATGAACCATTAATAAGTGTTGTATTTATTTTGAACATATTTCTATAGAGAACAAATGTTTGGTAAACTTACTTCATTTTTCTTGAAACCACAATCCCATTTATCTCCTTGTTCAAAATAAGTCTCCATGTGCCTCATGCGAAAAATTCAACAATCTGTGACATTATCTGTTGTCCTCCTTTGCATTGTCATTCGCACTGGTTTCATGTTCTTCACAATTTTATGTTTGGGTGTGGCCAACACTCTCTTGAAGAAATCTTCCAAAAGATCTTGTCTGTGTAGAATAAATAATTTTGTTCAGCTAACTGAAAATGGGTATTAGCTCACCAAATATGTGTGTTGGCTCACCTCGAATGTGTGTTGGCTCACCGAATATATGTGTTAGCTCACTACATATACATATGAGCTCACCAAATACGTGTGTTAGCACACCAATATTATGTGTTAGCTCACTACACATACTTATTAGCTCACCACATATGTGAGATAGTTCACCAATGTTATGTGTTAGCTTAGCAATAATATGTGTTAGCTCATCACATTTGTAAGCTCACCAGTTTTTTGTGTTAATGTATTATAAAGTAAATGATTCAGTGAGCATTTGAACATACCACTAACAGATGGGTTTCTCCATATGTGGTTTTGTATGGAGCAGTGATGTGCATGTTGTCGATGATATCAAGCTTTTCCTCCTTCAAATCAAAGTAGAAGATGAAAAAGTGCTTCTTGTGACATACAGGGAAGAACACCTAGAAATTGGAGAATGATTAATATTATATAATGTGATGTTTTTATATACAATTAAAATATATTAGATTATTGCTTACCATATGCAATAGTTTTCCTGAGATCCATTTGTCACATCTGTGGAATTCTTTTTGAAGAATTGTTTCAAAATCAATGTACCTTGCCTCCACTGATTTTGCTGGATTTATCGAGGGGTCCAAGGTTGATTGAATGTTTACAGCAGTACAATTAGTTGTTTGATTATGTCCATTTGTGTAAATGTAACATAAGTATGTACTTACCATTGCATCAACTGGTACAAAAAATCTTCTTGGAGATCCTTCACTTCTCTTTCTCTCCAAATTGTTGAGGATAGCAGCCCAAACATTGATCACCTGGGCGTCAATGTATTCTCGTGGACGCATGGTAGACATGTGATAATGATATGCAACATGTGTGTCATTCTTAAGGATTTCTTCACTGGTTCAGTAAAAAAAGTAAAAAAATAATGTAAGTGTATATTCATTTTATTTTAAGTGTTTTTAAGTGTGGTATGTGTCAGAGTTATGTGCTGACTTTGAATCAAGGTCCTGAGATGGATGGAATACATATTCAGCTACCATCCTCTCCTGGGCTGACAAATCCCCTGTAATCTTGGTTATTCTCTGCACAAAAGGAGAGCAAAGGGGCTCTGTCATTGGGCCTTTCTCTCTCCTCTGTTGATGTCTGGGCTTCTTGCTGTGCTCTTCTCCTGCATACATAATATGTGTAAATGCTCACTAAAATAGTTGCTGAGCTCACTGAAATACTTGTTGTGCTTACTATCATATATGTTCTTTATAGTCACACACACAACCTACTCAGTAACACATGTGTTCTGCTCACCAAGTTATACTTTGTGCTCACTAAAATATAACTTGTGCTCACTAACATATGTGTTCTGCTCATCACGTTATACACTATGCTCACTACAATATAACTTCTGTTCACTAACATATGTATTCTGCTCACCAAGTTATACTTTATGCTCACTGAATTTTAACTTCTGCTCGCTAACATATGTTTTCCGCTCACCAAGTTATTGGTTATGCTCATTAATATATGTGTTATGCTCACCAGCTCACTAACATATGTCTTCTGCTCACCAAGTTATAGGGTATGCTCACTGAAAGTGAAAGCATGGTCAATGAAAATCCTTACCATCCTTTTTTTCTTTTTTGTTCTTTCCTTCTTCTCTGCCTTGATATTTCTGCTCTCCTTCAGTTATTTTTTACTTTTCTTCCCCATCTGTTTGTGTCTCTGAAATTGGTGGTGGTGGTGGTGTTTGAGATGATTCATGTGGTGGTTGTGTCTCAAGGGTTTGTGAAGGGTGTTGTGGGTAGGAGGGTGGTGGTGTTTGATGTGCCTTTGGAGGAGGGAAAGGAGGTGGTGTATGATGTATCTGTAAAGGAGAGGAAGGTGGTGGTGATTGATGTACCTTTGGGGAGGGGAAGATGGTAGTGTCTGATGTGCCTTTGGAGGAGGGAAAGGTGGTGGTGTCTGATGTGTTTGTGGAGGAGGGGAAGGTGGTGGTGATTGATGTGTCCGTGGATGAGGGGAAGTTGGTGGTGTCTGATGTGTCTCTGCCGGGGGGAGGGTGGTGGTGCTTGATCTACTTTTGCAGGGGAGATGAAGGTGGTGTGTGAAGTGATGCTATTGCTGTTGGTGTTGCAGTAGTTGGGCTTTGGCTATCATCAATCAGTTTAAAACTTGGCATGTCATTGCCACGTTGCCTTGATACAGAAACTTTGCTGTTGGTGTTGCTGGTTTGTTGTTGCCTTACAAACGCATTCTCCAACTCAATTATGGCCTCAAGTACAGCAGCTCTGTTCCACCATTCATCATCTTGACTGAATGATGGTATCTCAGCAGTTTCATCGCGCTTTTCTCTTTGTGTCATTGGTGGGGATTTGTAGATTTGAGCTTCAAGTAAGAAGTGAACATGCTTATGGCCTTATTTCTTATCTTCTTGAGTGCTTCATTGTTTTGGTACCCTTTTGACAAGTAGCCCATGAATGTCCTATACCTCTTAAATACACTTGCTAAAACCTTTGTTGCTTCAGCCACTTCTTCCATATCTTTCTGCAATGTGGACAACATTTAAGTATTGTAAGATATTAGATACATATTTGGTTAAAATATTTCATTGTGCTTGATTGATATAAATGAAACAAAGAAATAAATGTTACCTCTAACTCTGATGGTTCATCATTTTCTGGTAAGATCTTTTGATGTTCTTCTTTTTGTGGCTGAGGTTGCTTTTGTAGAGGTGGGTCAGCATGCACTTTCTTGGGTATTTGTATTGGAGGCTCCACTCTTCGCTTTCCAAAACTCTTTGGCCCTTCTGTTCCGGCAAGTTGATTGGCTTTTCTCTCTTCTCTGACTCTTTCCCTTAGCTTTTCTGTTATTCAGCCCTTGATTGTTGGGAATTACCTCTGAACAGTCCTTCTTGTTAAGAGAGCCCTGTCAAGATATAGCATCTGTAAGAGAAGTGTTCTTTGTAATCAGTCTGTATAGCTCACCAAAAGTTTTCGTATGCTTACTAAAATATACCTTCTGCTCACTACAATGTTTGTTGCGCTCACTAAAGTGTATGCCATGCTCACCATGACATATGTTAAGCTTACCAAAAGTTTTGGACTGCTCGCTAAAATACATCTTCTGCTCACTATAATATATGTTGCTCTCACTGAAGTATATGACATGCTCAAAATGACATATATTTAGCTCACTAATTATGTATGTTCAACTCACTAAATATGACACTGTGCTCAATGAAAACATAATATTCTGATATGGTATAAAGAACTTACCATCAAGAATAGAATGGGGCCATCGAAGTTTGAAGCCCTCTCTTTGACAGATTCACATAATCTGTCAATGGTGTACTGACACCAATCAACTAATGCTATGTCCTCAACATGAGCAACATTCTTAGCAAAATAGGGTGCACAATGTACATTCTTTGAACCATTGAAGAAGCATGATACCATGTACATTACAAATTTTCTTTTGAAACTTTCCCCTGCATCAGTCTGGCTAGAAATGTATTGTGGCATTTGGCTCAGTTTAGGGGTTCCATCTTGCAGATTCCAGTCTTTTCTCCATGCATCAAGGACTTTATTGTATTTGACATCTTTGGGCTTTTTCCCATAAAACTCCTCAACTTTCCTTCCATCAATGGGGAGTGCCAATGTGATATGCACATCCATTGATGTAATCTCAATTCTTTTGTCTGCTGATATGTATAAGGTGACTGAGTATGGGTCAAATCTGTCCACTAGCCATTTACATAAATTCCCGGCAATTCTGTGACCCGTAAGTGGAGGAATCCTCCAAACCCCATATCTTGTATTGCCTTTGTTTGTACCTCATTGAAATTAGCAATCATGCCAACAAACCCTAATGGTGACATTCTTGATTGAAAGATCTTCTTGTGCTTTGTGTCCCCCTCTGCAGGCTTTGGCACTAATTGCACAGACTTGGGGCCTTCAACAGGTACAACAGCACTTTTTTGGACATGTTATTTCTTCTTCAAGGATTTATGTTCTTTTTTATGCTTTGTAACTGAGAGTTGTGCACTCTTTACAGGAGGTTTAGGACTCTTTTGCACATCATCCTTCTTCTCGGGTTGTGGCTTAACATACTTTTTTACCCTCAGTTGCATTTTCTTTGGCCTGGACTTTGTTCCTTCTTTTATCTTCTTTATTCCCTTCACCAATACTTCATCATCAAAGTCTGATTCATCAACATGTCTAGGGGGAGGCATTTTGTAAGTGGTGTCCTCCACAGTGTCATCTGTTTCCTCATAAGGTTGTTGATGACTGTCAGTAATTGTTTTTCCAGAGCTTTCTTGTGCTGTGTTTTTGGGAGCATTTGAGGAGTTTCTGCTGTGCATCGTTTTCCTTTTTTGTAGCATGAACTTTAGTCTCTGCCCTAATGCTGTAGTGCCTTGTTGAGTTTTTATTGTTGTTGTCCTCCCTCTTCCTGGTGAGTAGGCTGTGATGTTGCATAGCATGCATTCTCGGTATTTTTTCCAGCACTATTTTTTGTTTCTCCTCTACTGTGGGAGCTTGTGGCTGTTCATCTTCTAAATTAGGTGGAGTGTTATAAATATTTCTGTTTTTCCTAACTTCTTATTTTAGCCTTCTCTTAATTGCAGCAGTACTTGTTGAACTGTTTTTCTCAGCAGAGGTTGTCTCCATTACGATGGATAGGGTTTGCTAATGTTTTGGTTGAGCTGTGTTGGTTGCTTCTTCTGCAGCTATACATGGTATATTGTATAAGTGAACAAGATGTATAATTAAATAAATGTGTAATGTTTAATGCAATGTGGGTCTCAATATACATATTTCAGCTCACTAAAACAAAAGGTATGGTCACCAATATTATGGGTCAGCTCACTAAAATAAACTGTCTGCTCACTATAATTATAGGTCATCTCACTAAACATAGTTGTCTGCTCACAAGAATGATGTGTGAGCTCACTAAACGTAGTTGTCTGCTCACTATACTTATAGGTCAGCTCACTGAACATAGGTGTCTGCTCAGTACAATTGTAGGTCAGCTCACTAAATATAGTTGTCTGCTCACTGCTTTTGCTTATCAGCTCACTAGACATTTGTATGGGTTCACCAGCCCATATGTTAAGGCTCACTATTTGACATGTATTAATGTATACATACCTTGACCTGAATTGTGAGTAATATCATCTTGCATTCCTTGACTTGTTTGATTTGTTTTATTTTGATCATTTGGGCTTCAATAAAAAAGGAAAAGATAATGTTAGCGCAGTGGACTACACTGTGTTTGTTTTTCATGTATTTCAAGTGGTAATTACCTAATGTTCACTTGCTCATATGAGATGTCTCTGACAACCTTCATAATGATATCTTGAGGGCTTGTGATTGACTCTTCTGTCTTTGATCTATGTTATGAAATAGTATTGAATATTATGTTAATATTACAGGAAATGTGATAACACACTAGAATAAAAGGTACAGCTCAGTAGCGATTTAAGGTAAGGCACACTAGGATGTAACGTAAAGCTCACTATATTATAAGAGATAAGTCACAATAGGATGCATATTCAACAGGAAATAGCATGGCTCACAATAATATAGGGTACAACTCATTATACATATGAAACAGTATATGAAAAGAGATTGGTGTTCGAGATTGCACACTTTAATGTATGGCTCCACTCTCTAAATTTAAGGTATGGCACACTAGGATGTAAAGTACAGCTCACTATATTATAAGAGAGAAGTCACAATAGAATGCATATGTTGATAGGAACTAGCATATTATTTATAGCTCATTACAGTTTTGTCATGGCTCACCATATTCAAGCCTTGGCTCACTAAGTATGGCACACTAGGGTGTAAAGTACAGGTGACTATATTATAAGACGGATGTTAGTATAGGATGCATATGTTGACAGGAACTAGCATATCATTCACAGCTCACTACAGTTTTATCATGGCTCACTATATTAAAGCCATAGTTCACTAAAATATATGGCACAACTCATTGGAACATGCATACGTTGATAGGCACTAGCACATAATGCACAGCTCACCATATTTTTGCCATGGCTCACTACATAGAAGCCTTAACTCACTACATTATAACACACGACTCACTGTAGCAGACATATGTGTACAAGAACAACCACATAGTTCACAGCTCACTAAAATGAAGATATAGCTCATCACAATACAAGGTACAACTCACTATAAAACAGAATCCTAATAGCTGAGGTAAAAGTGTCTTGGATGTATTAGTGAACATCAAGGTAAATGTGTTCATTGTAAATTTGCAGACAAAATCAGGAACAAGCACATACTGCTCATTGGTTATGCACGTTTTCTCACTAATATAATATTTAAGAAGTCTTAAGGTTGTCAACATACCTGTTCTGAGGAGTGTTTGATGTATCACTCGCAGATCTCTTCTTCGATGCTGATGAATGTTGAGCTTCCATCTGCAAACATTTGAAAAACGATTTTGTTAAAACCTAGAATGTCAAACAAATTCATCGTTTTCTTTCGATCATGCCAATAAATTTCGAATTTGCTAAAACTTACCTCGATTTTGTTTGCTTGAAACTTCAGTGGTGATTTTGCGAAGATTTCTTGATAAAATCGTTGAGCAAACGTAGCAGAATTTCTTCAATTGAAGCACGAAGTTGAACGGGTTTAGGGAGAGAGAAAGGGGGGAAGTTTTTGGGTCGTAGTATTTTGAAGTTGCAGCAGTTACGAGCTTTTATTTTTTTTTTTTTTTAGGCGGCAGGCTATTCACTTTTTGCATGGTGGGGTGCCAATTAGGCAATGGGTGGGCCCGGTTGTACAAATGCAATTGTACAACCGGGTGGACGGTATAATTACTGTTTAATCATAATATCAAAATGTTAGATTATTACAAAGTAACATTATTTAAAACATGATGAGACATATTCATTTTGTTGGAAATATAATGGTACGACTTTCACGTTTTTAATATTTGTCTTATTCTAAATTGATTTTCTTAATACTGAAAAGTTACTTCATACCATTTTAAAGATTTTCGCATTTATAAGTTGTGTATATGACGCTATTGTGCGAGAACGAAGTAAGAAAAGAAAGAGTATGATTGTTAATTTATGAAAGAATGCGATAATTATAACGAATCTGTAACTGAACCGATACAATGAATAACCATCATTGGTAGTTACAGAACAATCAAAAGATAAATATATAGCATTCAGGTCGAGCGGACAGGTTCGGGTTCGGGTTCGAGTCAAGTTTGACTCATTAATTTGCAGATTTTTTAGGTTTGGTTAATTTCGGGTTTGGGTCGAGAAAATCGTGTTCAAAATTCAAAATTTTCGGACGGATTCAAGTTGAATTTTCAGATCGGATCAATTTTTACCAAGTCTAGCCATAACTAATTTCAGCATCCGCAAGCTAGAAAGTGAAATGCAGATAAACAAACAATGTAATTGTATAATCTAAGATAAATTTATTACCATTAGCTGGAGAACAAGGCCAGAAAAACACTTTTAGTTACTAATTAAAAATTAAAAATAAAAAATTTGCGTTAAAATTCGAAGAGGGTAATCATCCAAAAAAGATAGCCATGTTTCGTAATCCACAGCCACGTGAATCAACATAACATTGCCGGCTAAAAAGGAATCTAAGAAAAATATCATCCTTATGTCACAGGTTGCGAGCTTAATAAAACAACAGTCTTTAGATTCCTTTAATAGCACGATCAATATTATTATTTTTGTCTCTTTAATTTTAAAAAATGCAGTATACCTAATAAAATATTTCGATTTCTAATACTACCATAAATTTGGCAACAACTAGTAATACAAAAGCTATTAATAAACTCTAATTTTTATAGTTATGTGTAATCCTAATTTCAAATCTTGTAAAATTAATATTTTCAACAATGATTATAGTCATGAATTTATGACAGCTACAACTTATGATATAAAATGTATGGTTTATATTTTATCAAATGCTAATATCTTTGTTATATTATAATGAGGATGATCAAATTTCTCAATTAGGGGGAAAAGGTCACATTTTAAAATAAAAAAAAGTTACATATATAAATCTCGTGCATTGCATGGATCCTTAATACTAATTAATAAAGTAATTTAATTTCTTTTTCAAAAATATTCTATAATATTCATAAGGGTTTTAAATTACACCATGAGTTTTATTATGAAAAATCACACCCTTAGATGTAAATTTTATAGCAAATCCAATGTAACAATTTCAATATTTTTAAATGGTACTGCTTTGTTTATTGTATACAAAATATTTCTGTCATAATTATTAATTATCAATTGCATTAATTTTTAGCAAACGATAATTTTGTCTTTGCAACCTTTCTTTTTATTAGTGCTTTTAGGTGTTGTCTTTGCAATTGAGAGATTAACGCATCTCTATTTTTGTGAAAGTTTGGTCCAAGGCAAATTATATTATAAACCCTCAGGCACAACAGTACGGTACGCACCAACAAAAATTAAGCGCGTGTGTCTGAAGGACCTAAAATTTTGCCTGATCAAGAACATATATATTTTCTGTTTGGAAAACATAACAAATGGCGATAGCTGATGCGTTGGTAGGAGTAATGTTGTGGTGTTGTGTTGGTCAAGAGTACAGATCTCATCGCAACACTCGGTGTTTATAGATCTCGTTGTTACACTATTTTAGTGCATGATATAATAGTATTTTAGTACATGGCAGAACAGTGTTCTGAGTGTGAGGAATAATACTTAGTGTATAATAGAATCATTAGTTAATACTCAATTAAATTGATTCGTCAGTGGATAGCGTACAATAAAACATTATTCAGTGAATAATAGTTTAATTTTTGGTGAATAATAGATTCGTGTTTAGTGAATAATTTTTTGTCAGCAAAATTTGACTGAAAACCAAACTATGACTAATAGAAAAAAAAAAATTAAAAACAAAACCATGCGAATGTTTTTCAGAAAGGTAAAAATTTTTAAAAAAATAAAAACCACATAAACTTGTAATGACAATGAGCAATCGTTGAGCTTGCTCCAAGCCCGATGTTTGACTAGTGATCTAGGTAATCCTCACTGGAAAGTTTTGCTCTAGCAAAAATATATTTGTTTTGCAAGTGGTGCTTCACTGCTCTTTGCAATTGTTAGATGTCATTGCTTGATTATTTTTTTGTTTTCAAGTGTGATTTTGTAAATTTAGAAGGATTCTTAGTGGATGGGTAACATATGGATTTGGACTTTTTTTTAATTCAATCTTTTATGTTGGAAGAACATACTTGGAGAATACTACACTAGACTAGCATATCAATTGCCATTAAGAAATTGTGACAGATTTGTGAATTAGCTTTTCAAGTCGTTTTAGTAAACATTTATTGCGTAAAGATGGAGAAAATAACATGTTTCAAATTACTATATTAAATGTTGAGGTTTTATTTTGACATCCAAAAATATAATTATTTAAATCGAATATGCATTATAAATATTATACAGTAAATTATCTAATGAAACTCTTTCTTTCCTCTGAGGAGGAAAAAAAAGAAATATAAACTAACTTATTCAATCACCCAAGACAAATTAAATATAGAGGGAAAGGAATCATAGATACCAAACAAATATAAAGTTAATCTTTGTATCATATTTAGGAAAAGAAAAGGATGGGCAATACCATTTGAGATATTAAAGATCCACTAACAAGGATATCCTAAAACTTCTGTTCATCATGGAGCACAAATTAGTGCCTGCCAGATACACCGTGCATGGTGCCCATAGAGACTAATTCAATGTGACTTGCAAATAGTAACTACCATGAATAACTACTTGGTTCTCCGTCACAACCTTACAACATTATACCATATGAATCACTTTACGGTGAGCACAAAATATCCATAGTGGGATGAATCTAAGAGTGATTACCAGCAGTGGGTTAATTTTTTGGCTCATTAGTGCGGGTCTATTCCTGTCAAATCAATTTGTGATCTAATTTTTTGGCTCACAATCATCACTCTTTTCAATGAAAGGCTCATTACTTTGTCTCACTGAATAGAATAATACTGACGGACTCACTCTACAGCACACAACTTTATTTTTAGAATTAAAAAAAGAAAAACTAATTAAAAACATGAAAAAATAAAAAAAATCAAGTGAAAGCCCCGAGAGCCTCCTCACCTTTACAAGCCTCCTCGTGAGGCACGGACTGCGAGGCACCCGTTGGAACCAAATAGTTGCCTCACTCGCATGTCTCTCTCTTCTTTTTCCCTTGCGAGGAAAGCGTTGGCCTTGCTCTAAGGCTGTCTTCGGTAATAGTATTTTGAGTAGCATTTAGTGTTTTGACTTTTAACTAAATTAATACACTAATCAATCAATTTTTAGTGTTTGGTAACTTAGTATTTTGACTAGCATTTCAAGTACCATTTAGCATTTTAAGCAGTATTTCTGAAAAGTTAATAGTATTAGGGCGTGTTTGGTAATAGCGTTTTGGATAGCGTTCGGCATTTTGACCAAATCAATATACTAATCACGTAATTTTTAGTGTTCGATAAAATAGTGTTTCGACAAGCATTTCAAGTAACGTTTAGCGTTTTAAGCAGCGTTTTTAAAAAACTAATAGTATTAACGTTTGGCATTCAAAAGTAGCGTTTCATATTATTTGGACAAAAAATATCCTTTGAAAATTTTATTTTGCAAATTATCTATATCCTTTTATGTCAGTTTACATTAATTAGCTAGTTCCACAGCTAAATTTACCGAACACATTTGTTTTAACCGCTCATTTAAACAGCTATATGTTAACAACTAAATTAGAAACGCTATCCGCTACGTAAACAGCTATTCGCTACCTGAACTGTTATCCGCTACTTGAACTGCTAATTTTGCCGAACAAGACCTTAACATTTGGCATTCAAAAGTAACGTTTCATATTTTTTCTCAAAAAAATATCCTTTGGGAATTTTATATTTGGAAATTGTCAATATCTTTTTATGCCAATTTATATTAATTAGCTTACCCAACAGCTAAATTTACCGAATATATTTATGTCAATCGCTAGTCTAAACAGCTATCCATTAACAGCAAAAATAGAAACGCTATCAACTACCTAGACAGCTGTCCACAACCTAAACTACTACCTACTACCCAAAGCACTAACTTTATCGAACAAAACCTAAATTGATCCCAAAAAAACAATACATATCATACACCTCGCATCTCCTCCCACGAAATTCACAATTGGATTGTATCCCCTATATTTGTATATGCATGAATTAATTATGAAGGGTAGAGTTCGTGTGTGTACTTCCAAGATGAGTATGTGAATCCTAACAATCAAATAGAAATTATATATATTTTTATTGAAATACCTTATGTTACTTAATTGTATCTGCTTATAAGATATTAATTTATACCGGCCGACGTATCAGTATTGATTAATGTTTAGCTAGTATAATATCAAGCTATAAATTGCACGAACTTAAAACTATATGCGGGTTGTCCAAAACCCCCCTCCCCCCCCCCCCCCAACCCCAAAAAAAACCAATTTTCAAAAAAAATAAAAATAAAATAAAAATCTGTGCGTGTTTTTTGACACCAAGATATGTCCATTTGAACAGCTTTTCATGAACAAACAATCAGAAATAAGAAATAGTTGTAAATAATAACGTTTGTAGAAATCATAATCAATTATGTCAAAGGACAATGAGATTCAACAGTAACTAGTAAGCTACCATCACTAAATGGTGAAACGAATAAGTTATAGTAAATCGATACTGTGACATTAGTAACTCTATATATGTCCATCCATTATGTTCATGCACATTTGGAGAGTAAGTGAAATAAGTTTAAAGATAGTGTCTTTCGACTTATGATAAGTATCATCAGCATTTGGTACAGTTCAGCACAATTCTGCATCATTGAACTAATTTAGTAGAGTTCAACACAATTCAACAGCAGTACAAAGTACTTGTAGATTAGATTATAGTTCAACTCGAGTCGTCCATACTTATTATACTAACAATATAAATAAATTTATTATTGTAATGGTAAAGTGCATATTGTTTTGAAAAATAATTTATTATTTAACTACACAAGCTTGTCATTAATTTCTCAAAATCACATAAGTATTTTAAGAAAATAATAAATTGACAAAAATTTTTTAAAAATATTTGTAATTAAAAATTAATATTTGTAATGTTGACTTGTTTACCAAATGAGAGAGCATTATGTTCAAGGATGCTGAGTTGTTAGAAAATCACATATTTGTAATGCTGATTTCATTTAACAACACAAGCTTGTCATTAAGAGAGCATTTTTTTTTAAAAAAATTGTAATTAAAAATACTTACCAAATGCTCCCTTAATTTGTAATGTTGACTTATTATTTTCTAACAACTACCTGATTGTATATTTTGGGTAGTTCTAATTATAATTATTTTTAAAATCGAACTAATGACAAAATCCATTACATCTAATAATACATAAATTGTTGTGTTCATACTAACAACTTAAAAAAGCAGATATATTTGTAATTTATTTGTATATTGTACATATTAATTGAGAAAAAAGATTCATACATAAATATGCATTTACAATAATTAATATTGAATATATACACATTTAAACAACTTTATGAATACATTTAATTACAATTAGACATAAAGCCATTCAGCACAATTTAATATATTTCAGCATGATTTTTTATAATTCAGCATGATATGATATGTTTTAGCATAATTCAACACACTTCAACACACTTTAATATTTTTTAACAATACATATTAATAAATATTTTATCATGAGTTGAAAAGACTTTGTCCTAAAATAGAAGTAAGAGACAAATAATGCAAAGAGTTGGTTGTAAGTCTTGTGTAAGACCAACTCACATAAGATATATTATGAGAGATAAGCTTTATGATGACTTTTAATAATATTTAAGGTGATTAATAGTTCATTTAAGGATAACTTTAATAAAAATAACTACTAAATAAACTATTAATTATTATTTAATTAAAATAAAAGTCTTTTTAAAATATATTATGAGTAATCATAAAACTTTAAAAAATTATCTCTAGAATAATTCATCTTCTAATAATTTTGATGTGAGACGATATCTTCAAAATATTTGTAAAGAGTTGAAGCATTGGGAGGGAATCTATAATGTCGTGAAGATGCAACTATTCATCCATAAGTGGATAATTACTGGCTAATCACGGAACAGAAGGCAAGCCAACTTGTGCCTGTCAAAAACAACCACTGCAATCCAATCAAGACCATTCAGGCCCACGTGAACATGTTCAGCTGTTGCTACTTAATTTGTCCCCTTGTTCAAGTTTTTCATTTTTTTAATTGTCTTTGAAAAGCGTAAAAATTGATGGGAGCGGCCCCCACCCCACCCCAACAGAGGGATGGGGGGCGAAGCAGAGAGTAAAATGTAAAGGAGGAAAAAGTGGAGTTATTGTATGGTAGTTTCTGACCCACTTTATGAAGACCCATATATATAATTTTTTTAATGTTAAACGAGCTGAAATAAGGAATTTTTCGGATTTTTTGCAAGGGAAAAAAATAGTATAAAGTAGACCCTAAAGTTGAAAAAGTCTGATCCAATCTAATAATCCGATCTGAATTCAACTTGAAGTTACTGACAGATACTCAAACTCGATCCGAACCGAATCGATTTCGATCCGAAGTAGACACGATTTGATCGTTTAGCTTGAAAATATGTTATTTTACAATTTTAAGTAGATCTAGACTATTTGCAAGACTGACATGAAATTAATCCGTTTATTAAATATGTGAATCTGAACCTGCCTGTTACCTAACTTTAGTAGACCCGAAGCTAGAACATAGTTTTACAAATATATTAGTCTTCAAGTGTGAATTTATTTATCAATGGTTTCATGTGATTTCTATCATGATTGAGTTTGAATTATCTGCATGCTTTTCTTTCATTCTCATTCTCGCCAAGCAGCTTTCTTCCTTCCTGCTTTGCCTTTTCTCCCTCAGATTGTGTTTGTTTTTATCTCAAACCAAGAGAGAGAAAAGTAGGGCACAAAGCTAATCAAAAGTCAGGCCGACACTAGGAGAAACACCTCTAACATTAAACCATTACCTAGTTTAAGTACCATATTCTTATTTTGTATATATATATATATATATATATATATATATATATATTTTGAGGAATCATATGCAAATAATTTTATCATAGCTCTTATAAAATCATTAGACAACTTCTAAAATGTGTGCCCTCTCCCCTCATATTTCAAGTGAAGTATTTATATCTCACATAGTCCATAAAGAAATTATAATCAACCAATGTAATTTACCTGTGATATCCTTGACAAATTAACCTTAGGAAAAAGAATTTAGAAACCAATTAACTTTCCCCAAACTTCTAGGTAGTGTTTGATATGAGAACTGATAAATGAGAATTCATAAATAAGATGAGAATTTATTCTCGAGATAATTTATTTTTGAGAATGAGAATTCATTTATTTATTCTCATTCCTACGTTAGACATGTAGGAGTTTGGATTGGAAGTAACGACAAATGTACAAATATATACTTAACATAGATGTATAGTTTAATGACAATTTGAACTTTTTACTATTATTTTCAATCCCATATCCTAATTATCACCCGTCCTTTGATAGAGCATGTTCTTCTAATGTTATTATAAGTACTTATAATCAGTATTTATCAACTTTTAGGAAATGTTCTTTTCAACTTATCGTAATTTATTATTGATCAGTACTGATGAATACCGATCTTTGCTGATGAGTACTGATCAGTGCTGATGAATATTGATTGGTGCATATAAGTCTTGATTAGTGCTGGATGTTGATGATAAGTAATTATAACAAGTTGAAAAGAATAGACCTACTTTACTATTAACAACTTTCAACAACTTTCAACGCTATTAAGTAATTATTAACAATACCTTATCATATTTTATTTGACCGTTCTATAAATTTCAGTGACTTTCAGCAACTTAGCAACTTTCACTACTTTCAACCCATTTAAGTAATTTAGAATAATGAGCATTAGTAAGTACTTTTAATAAGTTAAAAAACCTGTACTATTTTATAGGAATACTTCTTAATTTCAACATATGTTATTCCCATTCTCATATGTCAAATATGAATTTTTTTATTAACTTATTTCATATTTTCAATCGCATCCATCTATTTTCTCCTACCAAAGCTTGATCGGGATATCGGCAGATAAGCTATTCCTAGTGTCTACCACTTGAAGGAAAGGAATGTGATTAAGTGCTTTCCACACCTTTTTTTTTTTAAAAAAAAAAAAAAAACAAGGGTAAATGATAAAAACATGTTGGCTGCCTGTTCTCACAAAAATACATCTAACTATATCATCAGTTAAAATAAGATAAAGAGGGGGATAAACATATATATCCCCAATGAGAAGGAATCTATGATGAAATAGTTAAACTTCGATAACCAGTGAGCTATTATATTCGCCTTCTGATAAATAAGATTAATAACATAATGTGTGTCTTGTTCTAACCAAATGTGAACATCTTCCATAATATTGAAAATCTGCCATGGGATTTGGAAATTTTCGATTCAATGCTTGAATAGGTGCTTTTCACGGAGTGCGAGTGTTGTGATCCCATCATGAAGGATTATCACCTGGTACTGGTTACAGGCCTAAAATTAACTAGGCTAAAGCATGTGCATGGCAGTTGCGTAGGCCCACATCCAACATCTGCATCATCCTATCTATCGATCTATCATCCATCAGATTCAGGAAGAGGAAATGTACCGACTTATTACTGTTATGGGCATGTATCATACCTTTTTTTTAAGTACTTAATTGAACCTAATAATTCCTAGATAATCACGTATAAATAATTATGGAATTTATAAAAAATGGTGAACAAATGAACTTAATCTAAAAAAAAATAATGTTTTTATGAAAATAAGTTAAAATGAAATATATGGCATTAGTAATGTCACCTCATTTGAAACAGTCTAATTGTATGCTTGCTTCTTTTACTGACAGGATCAGTTGGATGCGAGGACGATTTGATTTCGTTTAATTTAATTTTGGATGGGAACCAAATAAAATTATAACAAAATCGTCTACGAAGATTTTCATTGCGGATCAAACGATAATAAAAGTTTAAAAATTGTTTGGTTTAAAATTTATGTCTCTCATGTAAATCACATGTACAAAATTAATTTTTTATAATACATTACAAATTAAAAGACATCATGTTGTGACTTTTACTTTTCATAGCGGAAATAAATAATTAAATCTACATACTTTATAAAAACTCAAGTACATTATCCTTTTATTTTTTACATCAAAATCAATAAATTCCATTTTGTGGGAAATTACAATTTATGTGGTCTACGATTTGATCTGATTTAACAATTGTGGAAGCCAAAGCAACCCTGCTCATACTGAAATCCACAATAGAACATAAAATTATTATTTGATTTGATTCGGTTTAAAGCTTGAACCATTATGAATGTCCTTAAGGTCGATCCTATTAAAGTATCATATCACTTGTATTTATTGGCGTAACAGCCAATATATTCAAGCTCAATAATTACAAATTAATAATAACTATTGACCACTTATTAGTTTTAAATTATATAATATACTATTTGTGTAAGTAAAATTAAGATAAGATTTTTCCTTAAGTCAAGAATGCAATCATTAACATTGTATAACTTACTATATCTCTTTTTTGATATCTAATCCTCTATTTCACCGAGTAATGGAGCTATTGTTGACATACAAATGATAAAAAAGCTTACTATTTTGTTCATGTAGTATAAATAGTTATTGAAGTCATTTATTAGGATGTTTTATCATATCATTTATGCTTGTAATTTTGCAATAGATTTTCTTTTAAATGTAATCTTTTTTTGGTGCGGTCTTTTTGATGTAATATTATCTTATTAATAAATTATATATGTTATGTAACAGAAACTTATGAGTTGTAGGGTCTACTGTTTTTGTTGGAAAATAAGGAAGAGTAAATAGGTGAAGTTAGTCAAAATTGATGGAAGCGGATTAAAGTTAATTTTTTTTTTAATTAAAGCTGGTAGAGGTGGATAATTAAAATAGATTGAAATCGATTGAAATTAGTTAAAGTTGGTTAAAATTGAAAAAAGTTGGCAATTTTTTTTTAAATGATGGATAAAACTTAGTTAATGTAAAGAGCGGGAATAATTTCTTATTTAGTTTTTGGCATAATATTCATGACATTTTTTTATACGTATAATTTTTATACGCACACATACAGGTGTACGTACTCGCGCGCACACATTATTGATTTTTTTCAAATCGGCTTTTGATTTTAGGTTTCCCTAGTTATGAGCAATTAGTGCTTAGACAATGAAACGAGTCTAAGTTATAATTATATAAATATTATACGTCTAGCATCATCTCATCTAAAATTTAACAAACCACAAATATCTCGTACCATACTTTAACACTGCAAACCATTGACCACTGTGTTGGACAACAGTATCTCATTTTTACAGATGGCAGTGGAAGGGACCATGTTTTGGCACCCACTCACTTACAGTTGACACGAATTTCTCCACATCTAAAGGACGAACATTTTGAAGAAAACGGGCAAAAAAATGGTAACCAGCCTCTCACTCTCCTGAGAAGACGGCAGTGGTTGGCTTTTTTTTTTTTTTTTTTAAAATCGGGAGAAAAAACACAAACCAAACCCCAAATTTTGGATCCCGTGCAATGCAACTCACAATGCATGCTTCCAAAAACTTGCGTTTAAGACTTGCGAGTCCAACTTCTCCTCCTCTGATCTCCCATCTTTAGACCTCTTCAAGGTTTGCACCAAGGATGGGTTAAAAGAAAATCATGCCAATCTAACTGTGATTGGTAAGTGAAAAGGTAGTAACATTTATATGTCGAATCAAACCAGTTTTGATGTATGATAAAAATATAGGGTCGTAAATAAGTCGAGCCAATTCAAAAAGTATCGTTCAGATTTATGTTCTAGCAAAATTGACTCGAGCTGCATTCGGATGCTTTTGTGAGTTTAGGTCCAAAGGTAGTAATGATTAGCTCAGTTTAGTTAAGCTTGATCACTTGTTTTGAACAAACAATAGGCTATATTCCACATTTACACATATTTGGTCCACGCCTTTACCGTAAATTAGCATATATTATGTGACAATTAGACGTTGTAGTATTTTAAAGTGAAAATAATTTTGAAACCAGTAGTATAAGTGTTCAAATCATTTTCCAAAATGTAAAATATCAAGGCTTCATCAGGCTCAGTGTTGTTAATTTGATCAAGTTCGACATAAATGTAGACTTAACCCAAGAACTTATCAAGTCAAATCAAATATACTAAAGCTCAAATTACGCACACAAATGCACCCTGATCACCTGCTGTTTTTCAACGTGACTTTTAAAGATATTTGTCAATAAACAATTGATATACAAATAAAAACACTTATTTCCCTCCACTAAGGTATTGTGATTAAGTATTATTAATAGAGAAAAATATAATAAAAGAATTTTAGCTCTTTATAAATTATGAGTAATTCGACCCTCATAGTTGGCTTAAAGGCCAAAAACTTTTACAAAAAAGCAATCTACCGTCAACCACTAAATCTGAGTTATTATCAACTATAAAAGAAGCTGTGAAAATAAATTACAGCTGCGAATGTACTTTCACGATCATTATGCGCGGGAGGCGGTCACATCTGATTAAGTAGAAAATTGAAATTTGCGGGTGCGTTCACCGCCATTTAAGTGATCTTGCAAAATCCAAACGGGTCTCGTCGTTCGTACCATGGGCCTTCACGCACTGAAGAAAAATCCAGTCCTAGCGCAGTCACGAGGGTCCACAGGGGCCCACGTCAATGACGTACGTCACACTGATGAGAGAATTTATTCGGTGCAAACTGGGATACATATCATATAATAAGCCTGGTCAAGTATTGCATTATTCGGCCAGAAATTCGAATGATTAGGATCGTTTTTTTCCATCAAATCACATCTGATTTTCAACTCAGATAATATACGATATATTTTTTTTTAGAAGAGGAAGTAATATAAAATAATTTCAACTCTCAATATTTTTTCTATTGAACTTATGATCGATAATTATTATCAATATTTAGTATTAATTAACATTCATCAACACTAATAATTACTAATTTACACATAATTTTATCTCTGGTCAGAATATATCAGCAATAAGTTACTTTGATAAGTTGAAAAGAATGGATCCAATGTTTAATTAATCTAAAACTATTTCTTCTTAAAACTAGTATATTATAAGTCTATAACTGTGGGGATGATAGTGGATCATAGCCTTGACTCAGATCCATTAAAGTCAATCCAATTTAGAGGGTCTGAGTCTAGTTAAATGAGATTTGATAGATCTTAAACAAGTCTGCATCTGAAGGACGTGAGTTGGATTTGGGTTTGGGTTTGAAAATTCTAACTGAGACCCGATCCAAGATGACCTATTAATTTTTTTAAAAAAATGTGACAAAGGCAATTAACTGAAGTAATTCTAGACTATTTTCTGGCGGTCATGGAATAACTATTTTTTGTCATGTTTCTTTAAAGTTTGATGAACTTTGTCTTTGTGGTTTGCATTAAAATATTATTTTTGGTGTGTAAGACGTAAATAAGAACACTTAACTATGTTACGTGTCGTTAGAATATTTTTTAATTAAATATCGCGTCTTCTAAATTCAATTATTTATCTTTATAATGTATAATTTATGTTGAAATGTGGAAAAAAAATAATGGGAAAAACAGTTAAGACCCTTTTAGCATCCGTGGACTCGTCAGACTTATAAGATCTGGGTCTGAGTCCAATCTTTTTAAACCCAATGAGTCTAGGGCAGATTTAGGTCCAAATCTAAAAAAGTTAAATGAATATGCATCCAAATGGATCCGTTTCATTATCATCCCTATCTATAAGCCTATAACAACTGTAGTTCACGAATCCATATATCGTATTTTGGGTCTGTTCTTTTCGTTAGTCTTTTCTAATTTATCAACTTCAATCCATTTCAACCCACTTCAATTAATTTTAACCTACTTCAATAAAAAATACGAACTTCAACCTACTTCAATCCACTTCAATCTATTTCAGCACACCTCTTTCAAAATTTTATTCTCACTATTTTAACGAGTTTCAACAAATATACCAACTTCAATTAACTTCAACCTACTTCAACTTATTTCAAACCACTTTAATAAAAAACACTAATAAAAATCTACTTCAATTTACCTTAATCAAATTTATCATTTTATCAATTTTAATTTACTAACAAAAAAGAACAGACCCTTCAACTATTTATTTTACCCCAGGCATGAAACTTGAACATGACTTATATACACTCGACCGTCCATTCTGAAAAAAAAATGTACAGCATTTCAGAAATTATCAAGCCTTCTACGACATCCTATCAAATGCACGACATTTCAATATGAGTAGGGCGCATAAAAATTTGGGTTTGGATTGATTCAGATTTTCGAATAAATTGAACATTTTGACAAAAGTTTCATACCTGAAGTCTGTTCGAATTATAAATCAGACATTCTGATCAGATCTGGATTCGAATCTGAATGTCTGATGTTCAGATCCGATTATCCAAATTAAGCCCTATTCTTTTCGTAGTTTAATGGACCAAACTCACTCCTTCTCACTCCCACCTACTCATTCCCTCTTCCTATATCTTCCCACACTTTAAAAAAATACTACTCCTTCCCACTCATTTTCACTGCCGCCCACTTTCACCTATTCTTTCATACTCCTATATATAACTATTATTTTCTATATTTTGAAAACTTTTATAATTTATAAAATTGTATGTACAAATAGTCTGATAACAATTATAAAAAATTTTATCTATTTTTCGGATGTTATGGAAATATTTGTCAGTAGTGCTGAAAATTGTAGATGATGTAATTTTTGTTACATACATTGAAGAAATAATAATTTTTTCCTACTTTGTTAAGCAAATATTAGTTTTTTTGTGACTGATAGATATTTTGGGTTTGATTCTGTATATAGAAGAAATGCTCAAATTTATTTTCGTTTTTTGCGTTGGTTACGAAATATTATACGTCTCCAAAACGTGGATGCTTGTTACTATATGTGTAACAGATTCATTTTTCGTTCATCGCAATTTGGGCCAAATTCGCAGATGTTTTTTCCGGCGTAATGAAGGAACATCTAAAATTTTTTTGCGTTGTTTGTAATTCGTGGCAGGAAACGCAGATGTGTTGTACGTATATTTTGAGCAGATTTTTTTTTGTGTGTGCATTAGTAACTAAGTATTAGAAATTCTTCACACAAATTACAGATGATTATTGTTCGTGTACTAAGGACCTGTTCTTTTCATTGAAAAATATGGATTGGTAAATGGGTGAAGTTGGTTAAGATTAGTAGAAATGGATTAAATATGTTAAAGTGAGTATTTTTTTATTAAAGTGGGCTAAAATAGGATAAATTGGGTATTTTTTTATTGAAGTGGGTTGAACTTGATTGAAGTGAGTTTATTTTTTTTGATATATGGGTAGAAGTTAGTTAAAATAATAGAAAATGGGTTGAAATTGGTTGAAATGGATTGACATTGATTGAAATTGATTTTTTTTATTAAAGTTCGTAAAGTGAGTTGACGTTGGTTGAAATTGGTAAATTTGAATTTACCAACAAAAAGAACAAGGCCTGAACATATGTGGATTTTTTTGTTGCTCGCATTTGGTTAATATATGAAAAAAATACATTCATAATTTATTTTATTATAATTTGTTTGGGTAACAACGGCTACGAAATAATATTTCGTACCTGAGTTAACACAGAAAAATATTTTTTCAGTCAAAATTTTTTTAATCATCGGTAATTACTATCACAAATAAAAGATTAGATTAAAAAAACAAAATACATAACTTACATCAACTTTCTTATAACTCCTTCATACTCATTCCCTCCCTTTTCAACACTTAAAAAATACCACCCCTATCCACTCCTACCCACTCCTTCCCTGCCTTTCCCACTCCCAACCATCCAACACCTGCGATATCCCAATGAAAGAGTATGGCCTTAGTGATATTATTTTATAACATTCCGACCCAAATTTTGTGTGATCGAATCGGAACCTGATTTTTCAATGTTCGAACCCAATTATCCGAAATTATTTTTATAAAATTTTGTAGAGAATTTAGACTAAAATTACACATAAATATAGTTATCTGATGTCTGGACTTGATTATCCAATTGTCCGAACTTGAAATGGTTCAAAAATCCAGATAACCCAAACCCGAATGTCCAAAGCAGAATCCGATCCGGATTTAAATTCGGACATGACCGATTGTCCGAATTCTAAATTCGGACATTAATTTTGTGACCGTATGCAACTTTTCCAAGTCGGATGAATTCAGATAACCAAATTGTACAAATTTTTGCCAGCTCTAAATATGATCCGAGTTCAAAGAAAAGTTGCTTACAACTCCTTCAAGGCTTTGTCAAGCAATTCCTACAATTTTCATAAATTATTTATAGGTTTAGCTAGGTTTAAAAACATGTCTTTAGGTGCTGAAATAACGAGACACAAATACAATTTTGCTAATTTCTAATAATAATAACAATAATAATAATAATAATAATAATAATAATAATAATAATAATGGTCTTTTAGAACCCCAACCCTCTCTCTCCTCTCAGGCTCCCACCACGATGCGTGCACCACCTACGGACCTACCCCCTCATTCCCCGTCGCTGCACAACAATGCTAGCCGTCACCGCCGGTCACCGACCTGACCCTCTTCCCTCTCCTCCCCCCAAAATCGAGGCCCAGACCATGATTTACACAGTCCCACATCACTACTACCTTCAAACTCTCCTTCTATCTCACCACCAAATAATGATAGAAAGAAATCGGGGTGGAGAGTCGGGAGGCGGATGTTGATTGTGGAGAGGATCGGAGATGGGGGAGCCGACCGGATCAAAACGGTGGTGACGAGGAGGATGATGGAGGGGTCGGTGGAGGAGATGACGATTGCCCAGTTTTCCAAGTATCTGATGTCGATTAGGTTCAGAGGCGGAGTTAGGATTCAAAGCAGGGGTGAGAATAATAATACATATAATATAAATTTTAATAGTTTTTAAAAATAAAGTACGTCAATAATACATTTAAGAAAGTTGTAATCGACGAGATCTCATATTTTGAAGATAAAATATGATATCGTCGTTCGACAGATTTTTAAAAAAATCAATCTTAAAATAAGTAAAAGGAATAAAAATAGAAGAAACTTAAAGGGCACTTGCAAAAATTCAAAAAGAAAATATGCAGATGGTAACATGAGAAGTTGAATCCATAACCTTTCACATTGAACAATAGGCAACCAACCACTCCACTATACACATATTTGTGAAGTATCTAGAAACTAGTTAATTTATATCTATTTTTTTCACCAGAATATTCCACATTTAATTTTTTTCCCTCAAAAAATTAGGGGGTTAATTGAACCCCCTTGCCCCTTCATGGCTCCACTTATGATAGGTGGAGAGTATGTTGTCCATTTGTTTTCTTGATCAGTGTAGGCGATAGTCGACGAATTGTTTTCATAGTTTAATTAACCCAATTCACTTTCTTTTACTTTTAATCATTCATTTCCCCCCTTTTCACATCTTCCTATACTTTAAAAAAAATCACTTCTTCTCACTCTTTTTTACGTTCACCACTTTCACCAACTCCTTCCCACTTTTACATATAACTATTATTTTTATGTTTTGAAAATTTTTATAATTTAGGTAATTATGTGTATAAATAGTTTGATAATAATTATGAAAAATTTTATTTATTTTTCGAATGTTATGAAAATATTTGTTAGTCATATCGAAAATTATAGATGATGTAATTTTTGTTATATATATTGAAAAAATAATTTTTTCCAATTTTGTTAAGCAAATATTAGTTTTTTGTGACTGGTAGATATTTTGGGTTTGATTCTGTATATAGAAGAAATATTTAAATTTTTTTGACGTTGATTACGAAATATTTGTTATAGGCTATTAAAACGTGGATGATTGTTGCTGTATATGTAACAGATTTATTTTTCATTCATCGTAATTTGAGGTCAAATTTACAGATATTTTTCTGACATAATGAAGGAATGTTAAAACTTTTTTTACATTTGTAATTGGTGATAGAAAATGTAGATGTATTGTAAGTGTATTTTGAACGGATATTTTTTTCTGTGTGCGTTAGTAACAAAATATTGGAAGTTCTTAACGAAAATTGCAGATGATTATTTTCCTTATACTGAGGGTCTGTTCTTTTCGTTGAGACATATGGATTGATAAATGGGTGAAGTTGGTTAAGATTGGTAGAAGTGGGTTGAAGTAGATTGAAGTGGGTTGACATTGGTTGAAGTTGGTTAAATTATTTTGTATGATGGGTTGAAGTTGGTTAAAATAGTAAGCAATGGGTTGAAGTTGATTGAAGTAGGCTAAAGTTCATTGAAGTAAGCTAAAAATTTTTTTGTATGATGGGTAGAAGTTAGTTAAAATAGTAAAAAATGGGTTGAAATTAGTTGAAGTGGGTTGAAGTGGGCTAAAGTTGGTTGAACTGGGCTAAAATGAGTTGAAATTGATTGAAATTGGTATTTTTTTAATTGAAGTTCGTGAAGTGAATTGATGTGGATTGAAGTAGGTTGAGGTTGGTAAATTTGGATTTAGCAACGAAAAGAATAAGGCTAGAACATATGCATATTTGTTTCGTTGTTAGTGTTTGGTCAATATATATAAAAAAATATATCCGCAATTTATTTTATGAATAATGAAAATTACAATTTTTTTGAGGTAGTAATAGCCATGAAACAATATTCTATACCTGAGTTAAAACAGAAAAATATTTTTTCAGTCTAAAAAATTTTTTATCATCGATAATGACTATTACAAATAAAAGATTATATAAAAAATAAAATACATAACTTACATCAACTCTCGTATTTCATTCAACTCCTTTTCACTCTTTTCCATTTCTTTCCACTCCTTCCTCCTTTTCCCACACTTAAAAAAATATCACTTGTATCCATTCACACTCACTCCTTTTCCCCTTTTCCACTTTCATCCATCTCACACCTGTAATTTCTCAAAAAAAAAGATAAGGGCCGAAGTGTGATGCAGTAGACAGGAGAGGCAGGGATGGGAATGCCCCTCGAGACTTCTGATCAATGGAACAGTGAAAATGGAGAGATTGATAAGAGAAAGAAGAGCGTGAAATGAGGGAATTTGTTGTATATTCTCTATCTCTTCTCTTCTTACATAACCGCCTTTTTATAGCAGCTCCAAGATACAACAAATATCTTCAAGAGAAAAGCAAGCATGAGCTGGCTAACTACTTGATAAGCAACTCGTGTGGACCCCCCTTCAACAACCAATTGTTCAAAATATCTAAAACAAGAAATTATTAGAAAATATATTCCAAAAATGGTTGTACCTTCTTATCCCTGTATCATACTTCCCCCCATGAAAATAGACTTGTCCTCAAGTCTGCTGTGCAGCACAGAAAGCAGGGTATTGCTCTTCCATTGCTGAAGCATCCTCCCACGAAGCTTCTGACTCAGGTTGACCCTCCCAGAGTATGAGATATTGCATGACGGCTCGATTGTGCCGTTTTACCATCTTCCTATCCAATATAGCAGCAGGTTGCAGAGTGGCAGAAGCAAAAGCTCCCTGCACGGCTGGAGGAATATGAGGCATAGCAGGTAGTACTCCCTTAAAGGGTTTCAATTGAGAAACATGAAAAGTAGGGTGAATTCTAACTTCAACTGGTAGTTTGAGTGCGTAGGCCACTTTGCCAATAATAGCTTTAATCTGGAAGGGACCAAAATACTTGTGACTGAGCTTGTCATTCTCTCGTTGCTGCACTGATCCTTGCCTGTAAGGTTGAAGCTTCAACCAAACCCAATCACCCACCTTAAATGTCCTGTCACTTCTGTGTTGATCTGCCATAAGCTTCATCCTATGCTGTGCCCTCAATAAGTGAAACTTCAGCAATTGAATCATGCTCTCCCTTCTCAACATTGTTCTTTCCACCAAAGCATTATTGGTCTCCCCAGGAAGATAAGGTAAATGTATAGGGGGAGGTTGATTACACAAAACCTCAAAGGGAGTAAGCTGTGCAGATGTATGGAAGGTGGTGTTATACCACCACTGAGCTACGGGAAGCCATTTGCTCCATTCCTTAGGTTCTTCGGCAGACATACACCTTAGGTAAGTTTCTAAGGTTCTGTTAAGAACCTCAGTCTGCCCATCTGTCTGGGGATGGTAAGCAAAAGAGAGGAGCAAAGAAGTTCCTTGAATAGAGAACAGGGCTTGCCAAAATTGGCTAAGGAAAATTGTGTCTCGATCACTGACTATACTCTTGGGCCAGCCATGATTTTTAAAAATATTATCCAAATAGGCTTGAGCCACATCCACAGCCGTGTAAGGGTGCTTTAAAGCAATAAAATAGGCAAACTTGCTTAATCTGTCAACTAGTACCAGAATAACTTACTACCCAAAAGAAGTAGGAAGACCTTCAATAAAATCCATGGAGATATCCTGCCAAACTTCTGCAGGAATGGGTAGAGGTTGTAGAAGTCCAGGAGAGGCAGTATTATCATACTTACATGATTGACATGTGAGGCAGGCCCTGATGTGTTGTTGGACATCCTTAGTCAATCCCCTCCAATAAAATAATTGCTGCACTTTCTTCAATGTAGCATCTCTGCCTGCATGCCCCCTAGTTGGAGAATTGTGCACCCAAGAGAGGATTTTACTTCTTAAATCAGAATCTGGCCCCACCATCAACTTTCCCTTCCTTCTAAGAAACCCATCCACCAACTGATATTTGCTGCCCAATTGGGTTGAGCCCTCAACCATGCTTTGTAAAAGAGGATTAAGTGCATAGCTAGCCTTGACTAAAGCCAACATATCTGACTGAACCACTGAGATGGCAAGGAAAAGCACCTCTGCACTAGGGAGCCTTGATAAAGCATCTGCAGCAATATTTTCTACCCCCTTCTTGTACTGAATTTCATAAGAAAACCCCATCAGCTTAGATAACCATAGCTGTTGGAATGGTGTGGTCAATCTTTGTTCCAAAAGCCACTTAAGACTCCTCTGATCAGTCCTGATGATGAACCTTTTTCCTGTAAGATACTGCTGCCATTTTTGCACAGCAAAGACCAATGCCAAAAGCTCCTTCTCATAGACTGATAAATGTTGCCATTTAGGACCCAAAGCCTTGCTAATAAAGGCCAAAGGATGTCTGTCCTGCATTAATACAACACCTATACCATGAATAGAAGCATTAGTTTCAACAATAAAAGTTTTGGAAAAATCTGGTATTCCCAAGACAGGTGCATTTGTCAAAGCTTCTTTCAAAGATATAAAAGCTCTTTGAGTCTCCCCATTCCATTCATAAGGTCCCTTTTTGAGTAGCTGAGTCAAAGGTCTACAAATGCTAGCATAGTTTCTGATACATCTCCTGTGATACCCAGATAATCCCAAAAAGCTCCTTAGCTGTTTAACATTCTTGGGCATTGGCCAGTCCTTGACTACTTGAATCTTGGCTGGATCAGTTTCCACCCCTTTCCTTGAGATGAAATGGTGTAAATACTCCACTTTGGTCATGGCAAATGAACATTAGCTCTTTTTTGCATACAACTGATGCTGTCTCATAATATTAAAAATTGAAGCTAGGTGCTGAACATGATCACTGATAGTCTTGCTATAAACAAGTATATCATCAAAGAAAACTAGTACGTATTTCCTCAAGAGGGTCCTGAAGATGTAGTTCATAAGACTTTGGAAGGTTGTTGGGGAATTTGATATCCCAAAAGGCATCATAAGAAACTCAAAGTGACCATGATGGGTTTTAAATGCAGTTTTCATCACATCATCTTTGTGCATTCTGATTTGATGATACCCCGACCTCAAGTCCATTTTAGAAAATACCATAGCCCCAGCTAGTTCATCAATTAACTCCTCCACCACTGGAATAGGAAACTTGTCCTTAATTGTATGCTTATTCAATTCTCTATAATCAACACACATCCTCCATGTCCCATCTTTCTTACCTACCAACACAATAGGACTAGCAAATGGACTTGAACTGTGCTGAATCACTCCCTTATCCAGCATTTCATGAACCAGACCCTCGATAATGTCTTTTTGTTTCAAGGGATACCCGTATGGCCGTATGCTGAAAGGGTTGGTTCCTTGTACTAAAGGTATCCTATGATCAAAGGATCCCCTACTAGGTGGCAACTCTTTGGGCTCCTCGAAAATATCCTCATAATACTGCAGCAATGCCTGCAACTCAGGGCAATCCTCTGTCTCAGCTGTGACTCCTTGCAAACTACAGATGCTGGGTTCCACCCCCTGACTTCCCACAATTTGGAGCGTGCATAACTGTGGGTTGTGAACTAGCACCTTCTGTAACTGACCCTTGTTCATTATCTGTACTTTTTTTCCTCTCATTCCCCTCAATACATGGTCCTTACCTTAATAAGTAAATTCCATTTATAGCTGTTTGAAATCCCATCTGATTGTGCCTAGCTGACTCAACCACTGTATACCCAACACAACATCACAACTGCCCAAAGGAATGATTAACATGTCAGTTTCAAAAGTAGCATTATGCATCTTCCATTTGAACCCCTTGCATCAATTGGTATCAGAGCCAACTCCATGTCTCTGTGTCCTCGCACCATGGGTGATGACGCCGGTATTGCAGTGTTCGCCCAGGGCTAGAAGGTTCTAGCGCACAGCCAGCTCGGGGGTGCCTGGGCTGCGGAGCGTGGTGGATTGTTATGGTCCAATTGCAAGGTATGAGACTTGAGTCCCACATCGATCATATGGGGGTTGATGTGGGGTTTATATAGGCTTTGCGTTTTCCCAACCCTTGAGCTAGCTTTTGGGATGGGCTCTTCCAAAGTTCTATATCAAAGTGGTGATTAGATCTCAATGTACTTGTATGCAAATTTTTCCAAATTTAATTAGGGTAGAAACTATTGTCGACCTCGTGTGTAATTATTACAATAAAATTTTAATAATTAAATTAAAATGAGTGTGACTTACAATGATCGTATTTTAAGTTGCTCAATTTGTGTTCACCCTCTTCTGGAATTTTATGGTTCTAAGTGTTCATTCTCCCCTCACATTAGTCCGCCCAAAGGTAAGAAAAAAAGTATCAAAAAAGGCAATGCAACTAAATAGCAAACAACTCAACAAAGTTTTTGCCGTCAAATCTAAGGATTGTAACATCTGAAACCACTTAGAAGCTCAATTGCATTATAACCAAACAGCTTACAAGCTCAATTGGATTATAAACAAACGCATCATTGCCTATTTCAATGTGTTGCCTATCAAGCCAATATAGGCCGCGTTCTTATGAACATGCTAGATTAGCATTTAGCAAGTTGGAGCGGATTCAAGTGTTTTAGAGCGGTTGAAGGTGCTTAGGTTTAGCAGTTAGTGGAGAAGAGTAGGTTGGACAAGGATGGAGTGGCTAGGAGTGTTTTGGAGCCTTTTTAAGCGTTTATAATTATTGATAGCTTTATCCCATGTAATTTTGTACGCAAAATTAGTAGGTAGGGTTTTTATACACAAATCACACTTTGGCCTATGGTCATTTATTTTTATAGCTGTTAAAGTTAAGGGTAAAAATATGATTCTGACCTTGTAAAAAAAATGTTTGATTGATTACCCTTCAACGTGTAGATGATCAAATTGAGGGCTGATGTAGGTCGAAGGTCAAGTTATGAAGGTCAGTAGGTAGGATTTTATCAATTCTAATGCTACCCGACCTTCATGTAGGTCAGTACATTCCCAACCCTTATGTTGACCTTGTGGGTACCCTTGGTCATCAGGTTGTTTCCGTTGACTTTCAAACTCTCCCGTGTAGAAAATGAGATTTTTCATTATGTTTAACTTTTCTCATAAACATCAATATCAGACATCCTACTAAGGGTATTTTCTTTTTGACTTATGAGAAGCACTTATTGGTAGTTATTGTTGAAACATGTTGAAACGTACTGAAAGTTGCTAAAATATGTTTAAACATCTTGAAATATGCCGAATAGTTGAAGTAAAAATATAGTCAGATTTTTTCAACAAGTACTTAACAATGCTGAATTTGTGCTGAATTGTGCTGAAAGTTGTTGAATTATGCTGAAAGTTGTTGAAAACTAACCCTACTACTTTTTATAAGTCAAAAAGAACTTGCCCTAAACATCTTTGATTTTTTTGTTTTGTTTTGTTTTGTTGTTTGTGCCTTTTCTTTTTGATTTTGTAGTTATAAATAATTCATTGGTAATGTTTCAGAAACGATTATCAGCGTTAAACCAAGAGTTAGTGGTTGGGAGTATTTTGGAATGGTTTGGAGCATCCAAAAAGAGCAATTCACAGATCCAAGCGGTGGGAAGCAATTTCCAGTACTTTGGAGTGAATAATAGTTGCAAAATGCTTATAACAAATAGGTTCTATGCCCAGTTGGTGCTCCGAATTAAGGACTTTATTTCAAACTTGGTACCGGACCTGCTACCTATGTCTTATTTTGATCATGAGACTAACATCCCTGACATTTAATAGCTTCTGTGAAACCAATTTCAGTGCCACTTAAGTACACTAGACTTGAACGACTACAAGTCATTTTTTTACTAGGATATAATATAAATTAGGGCTGTCAAACGGGTTGGCGATGACAAAATAATTTTAGCTTTATTTGTTGAGTTTACTAGTTTGCCCTTTTTTCATTTTTGTTATTTTGCAAAATTTCTTTAAAGTGTTATTTCAAGTTACCCTTCTTCATCTGTGCAGTGTGTAATTTAAGAGCTACTTATATTCATATTTGGTTGATACCATATGGTATATTCAAAAGTTTTTTCTAAAAGATCAATATTATCCTTTAATAAATTTATTGTTATAGGATGAACTTGTTCGGGCGTGATTGATAAATAGTTTAACCTATTTTTATAGTGACTTAACAAGTTTTGTCTAATACTTCTAGGAGTTAAATCAAAAGATCTTAAATAGTCCCATGCTCTTTCTTGAGTATAATGTTTTAGTTCGGGTAAATTAAACCTTTGTCCTGCTACATAATTCCCTTCTCTGTCTAACTTAGAGTTCGATTGTAATCTGTTTTTAAACAAATCCATTGTTTAGAAGTTACACTATAGTTGTCAAGCTTTTTGTTCAAGCTCTAGGCTCTGATACCATTTAATAGGGAGTCGAGTGATTTTTATGGAAAAAACGATAAAGCTATTGGTTGAATTAGTTAGGTGATTCACACAAAAAGATCTATAAAATTTTAAAAACGGTACTCGGATACTAAATTATCAAATAAAACTTTAAACTTAATGTCAAATTAATCCTATTAAAATAAGATTGAATCAAAGAAATTATACCTTCAAGAGTTGGATCTGTCTTACTTCTTCGCGCTTGTCTTACTCCACCCTGACGCGAGACTTACCTACTCCTTCAGACCTGCTCCATCTCCTTGATAGTACTTTCTCTTTGATCAAAGTTGTAATAACAGAATTATAGACACAAAGTTTTGAGAAAATATTTCTCTTTTATTTCATTGATAATTATTCTCCTTTCCCTAAAGGGAGGAAATTAGAACATTTTTTGAGAGATTTTTTACAAAGGGATTTTCTTTTTTACAAATACCAATCCAAGTGCCGATGCCTCTACTAAAATCGACTAGCTTATTTATAGAGAAAGGGGGTGCGCCATGACATAAGTGCTTACATTATTGGAAATCTAAAAAGATAAGATTGCCTGACTAAAAGATAAGTTTCGTAGATAAGGCTCCATTGTTCTTAATAAGGCTGCTCTATGTCCTTTGTCTTGTTATGTCGGTAGAGATAAGATTTGATAATGTTGTGGCCCCTTGTGTCTCACATGATGACTAGGTGAGAATCTGCTTTTGTGCCTTGTCTTGTTCCACTTTATAAAGTTCAGTAAATTTTGTGCATACAGCTAGACTACCTGGAAATTTCTTAGGCTCCAGTGCATAGCTAAAGTCAAAAAATTATTCATCGACTAAGATGTTTTCAGCTCCTTCAATAGTGACTAAAATTAGATTTTTGTCAGAGTAAAGAGTTTTGGCTCCTTTAGTCATTAGTCGCTCGCTTTGGCATTTTATTGCAAGAGCACCTATTGATCGTTTATAGTTGATCCATCCTTTGTCAAAATGAGGAGTCTTATAGTATTTGTTTTTCTCTGCTGCAATGGTGGGGAGTTTTGTAGTTGTTCCAGCTCTGATAACATGGATGATTTCAACTAAATGAATGGAAGGGTAAATGGTGTCTTCATCCTTTTCAAGAGAGATAGTAAAAATACGAAGACAAATATATTCTTGTTGACCGAATTGCTTAATAGCATGTTTAAAATTGGTTGGAAAATGTTGTAGTTCAATGAGACTGAGGCTTGGGTACAGATAATTTAAATATCCATACTTAGAGAGTTCAAAAACGATATCAGGGTTGGCTTTGGTGAAAGCAAGGATGTTGGGAAAAAGTGATTCCCTGGGGTTGGTTGTAGTAGAGTTCAGGTATGCTAGAGATCTTTTGGTAGGCAAGCACTGTTGCTTCATAATAGTTCTTGTAAAAAGAGTCCGATAGATCAAGAGTTTGAATGCCAGTATTTTAAATAACTGGACTTGCAGCTAATAACTTAGCTTTTAGCTGTTGCTTCTCTTTCTCTTCTTCAGAGAGGGGGTTTGAAGCGTTTCTCTAATTTGGTCGAAATGACAGTTCAGAGAGTTCAGAGCGGACTTTCATCAAATCCACCTTTGGAGAGTTCAAAGAGTTCGACTTGAGCTGTTCAATAGTTCGATGGAAACATGTTGTTAGCTCTCGAGCTTTTCCAAGATCAGCTCTGAGATCAACCACAATTTCTTCAATAACTTCAATTTTCTCATTAACAACTTCACAGTATTCATTAACGTTTATAAGAATGTCTTCAAAGTTCTGGATTAGCTGAGTGATATCCACTTGTTCCATTGGTGCTTTGTCTCTGTTCGTTGAACTCATGTTCTCTTGTTAAATAGTCTGCAATAAAATTATTCTTCCTTGCAACATGCTCATATACACCATTAAATTGGGATAAAAATAGCTGCCATCGATGTAATTTACGCATGTGAGGTCCATTGTCTAAAGCTTGTTTTACGAAAGTGGTTGCTGCTCGATTATCTGTTAATATTTTAAATGGTTTAGGGAGCAAAAAGAGTCTCCATTTAATAATTCCTCTAATAATCGCTAAGAGTTCCTTTTCCATAGTATTATAATTTTCTTCTCGTTGCGAAAAGGTTCCACTGTGATGCCCACAAATTTCATTTAAATCTGTTTTCAAGACTGCTGTCCATGTTTTGTCAGATGCATCTGTTTGAAGAATTAAGTTGTCTTCAGGTTCAGGGAGTCTAAGACTGGGAAGTTGTTGACATTCTTCTTTTAGTTTCTTTACAATTTCAGTATGTTTTTCTGTCCAACCAAGAGTATTATTTTTTCTGAGTAGACTTTACAAATCTTTTTTCTTTTTTGCTAAGTCTGGGATATAAGAACTAGCATAGTTTAATAGTCCTAAGAAACCTTGAATTTATTTCTTTGTTCTCAGTTGGTCTGGATACTCCATGATTTTTCTAGAGATATGAGTTTGTAAGTTGATTCCATTTGTGCCAACTTCAAATCCTAAAAATTCAATTTTCTCTTTTTTAATTACAGCTTTTTTCTCACTTAGGCAAATGCCTTCTTTAATAGTTGTTTCAAGAAATGTGTTGAGATGTACTCGATGTTCTTTAAGAGTGTCTGAACTTATTAAAATATCATCTACATAGACAACAAGAAAACTGTTAAGGTGTTTAAAGGTATCGTCCATTCTTCTTTGAAAAATTCTTGGTGCATTTTTTAGTCTAAAAGACATAACAATCCATTCATAAAAACCTTGAGGTGTACTAAAACCTGTATATTTAATACTTGTTTCTTCCATTTTAATTTGCCAAAAACCAGATTTGCAATCAAATTTTGAGAAGAATTTTCTGTTTTTTACAAGGTTAATTAATACTTCTTTGTTGGGTAAGAAATAGTTATCTGTTCTTGTAAACTGATTTAGTTTTTATAGTTAATAGCCATTCTAGCCTTTCCTCTTTTTCTTTCTGCTTCGTTAACTACCATAAAGGCTGGGAAAGAGTATGCACCGTTGGATGGTCTAATGAGTCCTTTTTGAAGTAGTTCTTTTATTTGTATTGAAAATTCCTTGATATCATCTTCCGAGTATAGCATTGATTTTTCTTTGATATAAACTTCTTGGGTTAATTCTATTTTAACTCGAGGATGTTCAGGTTTTCAAAATTGTAATGGATTTTCAGAACAAATTCATTTGAGTTTTGCTAAAAAGTCATCTTTCTTGATTATGTGAACTATAAAAATAGGTTTCTGTGTTTGGATTTGAAGTGCAATTCATGCAAAACCATGTCCACCACGCTTCGTGCGTACTCTGTAGGGGTGTTTTAGAGTGAGAATTTTTAAAGTGTGACCACATTTGGTAGTGAAATAAACAGTATAAGGAGTTTGTGTAAACTTTGCTAACTGTTTTAAGAAGTCATTTCCTAAAATAATGGAAACATTGTTCTGAACCAAATCTAAATAAGTAGGAATAAGATGAACACCTTTGATTCTATTTTTTCGGTCATTTGAGAGTTTATCCCATTTTAGAAGTAAAAAGTCTTGAAAGAAAGTTATTTCGGATCCTGTATCAATTAAAGCAGTGGTAGTGATATTTAATTTCTTGACTGTTACTTCTATATATGTAGGAATAGGCATTTCAAGTTGCTTCATATTCTCTCAGGAATAATGGTAGTGTACGGATTTACAAGAGTTATATGAGTAGGACCAATTTCATAGTTTGTATATTGGTCAAGGAAATTCATTCCTAAGAGTATATGATAAAATTCATTCTTGATTAAGTGATCAATATAGCAATCAAATTCTAATGAAGTGGAATTAGGAGTTTTCATCATTATTCTAGAGATTTGATTTAGAGTTACTCTCTGACCATTATAGGTAACAAAGTTATATTCTGATGCTGTTGAGACTGCTAGGGGTAAAGGTATACAGTGGCTTTGTGATGCTCCTGTATCTATAAGGATTTTATTAGAGATCCATGTTTGGCCATTAAAATAGTCTAACTTTACTTTGTAGGTGCTAGTTCGTTTAGTTGTTAATAATGGAGGTGTAAACCTGGGTGTAGTTACTGTACTATAACTTCATGTTAAAACAGGTTGATTGACTACTCTTATTCCTTTTTCAGTATAAGAAAGTCGAAGTGTTTGATAGCTGGCTGATACTTCATCTTTTTCAACTAATTGAAAGTCTATTAATGCAGATATTTTAGCTTCTTGCATAGGAGGAGAGATAATGGTGCTGATGGTTGAAAAGATTAGATCGACAGTTTGTTTGCTTTACATCTTTGATAGGAAAGTTAGTATTGGAAAAAATGTATAAACCTCTATAATAAAATGATAATGCATCATTTCTTAGTTGTAATTCGATATCTATTAAAAGTTTAAATTGCAAATTTAACGTGTCTTCTATATTTTTACTTTGCAGAGTTACCGAGTAATTCGGGTAGCATTCAAAAATTAATTTTTTGTAAATTAGATTTCCTTGTAGTGTTCCTAGATAACTATTCTGAATATTCCGAAATCTTTGATCATGTAAAGATAGAATTATAGGTGAGTCGATACCTTCTTTGAAACAGGCATTTACAGCAATTTGTATTCCTTGTAAATGGACATACTTAATTAATTTTCAGTCCTTAGAGGGAATTTCTTTTAGAAATTTATCGATTATTTCTTGAGTCATTAATCGTAATCGAATATTTCCTTGTAAATGTTGAATTTTGACGGTTGTTCTGTAGTATAAAGCTTAAAGTATCTTACTAATTTTCGTGTTAGAAAATCATTCAGTTTTTTCATAAAATTACGAGGATCTTTGAGAGATAACTCAGTTGCTATAATCTTTTCATAAAGTTTTTAGTTGAAAGTAATTATTCCAGTATATTTTTCATAATTTTCTTATTCTTGTTGCTGGATAATTTCTGTTTCTTCAGTATTCATCTTCTGTATCTGAAGAACTTTCTGTTTCTGATGTACTCATTTCAACTTCTGAGCTAATAGATTTATAGCAACTCGAAATTGCTTCATGTATATTAGTGGCTATTGGATAAAATTCGTCATGAATTTCTTCAAATTCTTCTGAAAAGAGTTTTATTGTATTTGCTTTTCTTTTGTTACAGTCAATAGATTTGTGTCCTATTTCTCCACAATTCCAACATTGACAAGCAGTAGGTTTTTTATTTCTTTTATAATATTTATTCTGGGGGTTAAAGTTTTCTTGAGTTAAATTTTCATGTTGAAAATGTTTACTACTTTTTTGTAGTTTATTAACTGATTTTTTAGTTTGTGCTTTATCAGTCTTTGTTCTTTTAGTTGAAAATTTCTTCTTTTTAGAGAATTTTTTCTTTGGAGTTTTTCTAGGAGTCTTTTCTTGGTATTCTGTTTTGGAGTTCTTTTTCTTTTAGGTCTAAAATTTGGATAATTTTCACAGCCATACTGTTCTGGTTCTTTTACATCTTCACAGCAAAGAGTTACTTTTTTAATATATCTTCTTATACTTTCTTGTAAATAAAGTTCCATCACCTCTGTATTTATTAGAGTCTGAACTGCAGCTACTGATCTAAAAATAGATGGATGTTTTGCATACACTTCAAACTTACCTGAAAAGTATTTATTCCATAGATGAGGAAATTTATTTAGTAAAAGTTGGATATAAGGCTCTTGATTTTCCGTAGAATCATAAAGCTCATAGTAGTATCTTTCAAATTCACAAAAGAAACTCTTATAGTTGCATAAGTTACAAATTCTTAAATTGGTAAGTTTGTATAAAGCTTCTTTTTTCCCTTGTAGTCTGTTTAATTCTGGATTTTCAATAAATTCGTTTCCTTGAAATTGCCCTAATAAATATTTTTCAAAGGTTCAAACTCCATGTTCGATAGAAGTTTCAAGATTTCTTTTTACATCCACTTCTATTAAATTTCTTAGTGTTAGAGATATTCTACTATACCAATTTAGTACATTTCCTTGCAAAGAGTAGATTATTAAATTGTAAATAGCATTAACATCTCTATCTTCTGCGGTATAAGTTGGTTCTTGCATTAAAGATAGTATTAGTGAACTCCTCCAAGTGTCTAAAGCTGCTCTTTCATCTGTCACACAATCTATATTTAAAAAATATCCCCATGCAGGTACTGGTTCTAAAAGAAAAGGATTTTTTTATTTAAATTCTTCATTGACAGTGCTTCTTCTTATTGGAGGTCTTCTCTTATTTTGAAAGTCAGCTGTATGTTTATTCTTATGGATCGAATTAGTTCTAAAAGAATTAGAAGGTTCTCCAGTTTCATAATTATTTAGATTGTTACTTCTTACACTTCCTATAGGTGTTCCTACTTGCATGTTTACTTGTTTTACTAGTTCAGTTAATTGGAGATTTTCAAAGTTATTTAACAGTTCTTCTATAGTTTTATTATATTCACCCATTATTGGCTACTTTCTGCTTCTTCTTGTTTTTCTTTATCTTTTAGTAATCTTCGTTCTTCAATAGTTTTTTGAATAGCTTCTTCTTGTTGTTTTAAAATATTATTCTGATATCGTTCAATATATTTAGCATCGTCACTGTTGGGATTGACCTTATCGGGAAGTTTAATTTCTATAGGAGTATATTCTCTTTTTTGTTTGGGTTTTAACATTCCTTCAAAGGTTAAATTTATAAGTTGCATCTGCATTACTAGTTGTTTAATAGAGTTATTTATTTCTCTAATTTCATCTTTCACTGCTTTTAGTTCGTTTTCTAATTGCGGAAAGCTCATTGTTTATTAATCTTCATCATTAAACCAGAATTCCGTATCAAATTGATCTAAGTTGTTATCAATGTTGTTTTTTATATTCTCACAAACTTCTATATAAGTTCTTCTTTCTTCTTCATAGATTAAAAGATCTAGTCTATCTTCATTTAACCAAATTGTTTCGTATGAGCTCTTATTTTTTCTTCGTTGTTCAATTTTTTGTATATAAAATTTTTTCTTTTTGTATTATTTCTTCTTTCGAAAAAGTTTTATACAAGTTAAGCACAGATCCACAGCTTCATTAAGTCATTATTTTTAGTTTGGGAATTTCAGGTTTCTCCATTCCGCTATAAATTTTTCTCAATTACATAGATATTTATTAGTCGATTAATTACAATTATTATTTTTAATTCAAAAAATAAACAATTATTTTTGTTTTGACATAAATATTTTAATAGTTGTAACATATCTGTGTCTCCAAACATTCCTTCATCAAGTTCTAGCTCAAATTCCATAGCATTTACACTTAAATTTTTGTGTAAAAGGACGTTTTGTTCATTAGGCCTTAAAGTTTACCAATGTTGCACAACTAGTCCTTCCATATATAATACTATGGAAAAGTTTGTGGTTATCACAATGAAACTTTTTCTGAACGAGAAGAAAATTATAATACTATGGAACTCTTAGCGATTATTAGAGGAATTACTAAATGGAGACTCTTTTTGCTCCCTAAACCATTTAAAGTATTAACAGATAATCAAGCAGCAACCACTTTCGTAAAATAAGCTTTAGACAATGGACCTCACATGCGTAAATTACATCGATGACAACTATTTTTATTCCAATTTAATGCTGCATATGAGCATGTTGCAGGGAAGAACAATTTTATTGCAGACTATTTAACAAGAGAACATGAGTCCAACGAACAAAGACAAAGCACCAATGGAACAAGTGGATATCACCCAGCTAATCCAGAACTTTGAAGACATTCTTATAAACGTTAATGAATACTGTGAAGCTGTTAATGAGAAAATTGAAGCTATTGAAGAAATTGTTGTTGATCTCAGAGTTGATCTTGGAAAAGCTTGAGAGCTAACAATATATTTCCATTGAACTCTCCAAAGGTGGATTTGATGAAAGTCCGCTCTGAACTCTCTGAACTGTCATTTCGACCAAATCAGGGAAACGCTTCAAACCCCCTCTCTGAAGAAAAGAAAGAGAAGCAATAGCTAAAAGCTAAGTCATTAGCTGCATAACCAGTTATTCAAAATACTGGCATTCGAACTCTTGATCTATCGGACTCTTTTAACAAGAAGTATTATGAAATAACAGTGCTTGCCTACCAAAAGATCTCTAGCATACCTGAACTCTACTGCAACCTCAGGGATTCACTTTTTCCCAGAATCCTTACTTTCACCAAAGTCAACCCTGATATCGTTTTTGAACTCTTTAAGTATGGATATTTAAATTATCTGTACCCAAGCCTCAGTCTCATTGAACTACAACATTTTTTAACCAATTTTAAACATGCTATTAAGTAATTCGGTCAACAAGAATATATTTGTCTTCGTATTTTTACCATCTCCCCTGAAAAGGATGAAGACACCATTTACCCTTCCATTCATTTAGTTGAAATCACCCATGTTATCAGAGCTGGAACAACTACAAAACTCCTCACCATTGTAGCAGAGAAAAACAAACACTATAAGACACCTCATTTTGACAAAGGATGGATCAACTATAAACGATCAACAGGTGCTCTTGCAATCAAATGCCAAAGCGAGCGATTAATGACTAAAGGAGACAAAACTCTTTACTCTGACAAAAATCTAATTCTAGTCACTACTGAAGAAGCTGAAAACATCTCAATTGATGAACAACTTTTTGACTTTAGCTATGCATTGGAGCCCAAGAAATTTCTGGGCAGTTCAGCTGTACGCACAAAATTTCCTGAACTTTATAAAGTGGAACAAGATAAGGCACAAAAGCAGATTCTCACCTAGTCATCATGTGAGACACAAGAGGCCACAACATTATCAACTCTTATCTCTACCAACACAACAAGACAAAGGACATACAGCAGCCTTATCAAGACCAGTGGAGCCTTATCTACGAAACTTATCTTTTAGTCAGGCAATATCTTTTTAGATTTCCAATGATGTAAGCGCTTATGTCATGGCGCACCCCCTTCCTCTATAAATAAGCTAGCCGATTTTAGTAGAGACATCGGCATTTGGTTCGACATTTGTAAGAAAGAAAATCCCTTTGTAAGAAATCTCTCAAAAAATGTTCTAATTTCCTCCCTTTAGGGAAAGGAGAACAATTATCAATGAAATAAAAGAGAAATCTTTTCTCAAAACTTTGTGTCTATAATTCTGTTATTATAACTTTGATCAAAGAGAAAGTACTATCAAGGAGAAGGAGCAGGTTTGAAGAAGTAGGTAAGTCTCGCGTCAGGGTGGAGTAAGACGAGCGCGAAGAAGTAAGACAGATCCAACTCTTGAAGGTACAATTTCTTTGATTCAACTTGTTTTAATAGGATTATCTGACATTAAGTTTAAAGTTTCATTTGATAATCTAGTATCCGAGTACCGTTTTTGAAATTTTATAGATCTTTTTGTGTGAATCACCTAACTAATTCAACTAATGGTTTTACCGCTTTTTTCGTAAAAACCACTCGACTCCCTATTAAATGGTATCAGAGCGTAGAGCTTGAACAAAAAACTTGACAATTATAGTGTATCTTCTAAACAATGGATTCGTTTGTAAACAGATTACAATCGAACTCTAAGTTAGACAAAGAAGGGAATTATGTAGCAGGACAAAGTTTTAATTTATCCGAACTAAAATATTATACTCAAGAAAGAGCATGAGACTATTTAAGATCTTTTGATTTAACTTTTAGAAGTATTAGATAAAACTTGTTAAGTCACTATAAAAATAGGTTAAAGTATTTCTCAACCACGCCCGAACAAGTTCATCCTATAACAATAAATTTATTAAAGGATAATATTACTCTTTTAGAAAAAACTTTTGAATATACTGTATGTTATCAACCAAATATGAATATAAGTGAATCTCAAATTACATACGACACCGATGAAGAAGAGTAACTTGAAATAACACTTTAAGGAAATTTTGCAAAATAACAAAAATGAAAAAAGGGAAAACTAGTAAACTCAACAAATAAAGCCAAAATTATTTTGTCATTGCCAATCCGTTTGACAGCCCTAATATCAATTGTTTGTAAGTTAAATATAAATTGTTGATCAATGCCGATAAGTGTGATGCTATTGAATATTGAGCAAGATTGAGATTATCACCCAAAAATATAATTTAAATACTTATGAGTGTTGATTAGTGCTGATGAATACTAATTAGTGCTGTTGCTACTACAACTCACGCATGATAGTTAGTACCAATCAACGTTGATCGAATTTTGATAATAAGCATGCATAATAAGTTGAAAAAGTTGATCTCGAAACAAATAGCATAACAAACATATATAGGAAATAACTTTTAATATCGCATACCACATGAATAACATAACTAACATATACTGTTTATTATTCAATCGAGTTCTACGGTGTACATTGCTGTTATATATCAACTGTGTCCAGCTAGACACCTAACCTAGAACACTTGAAGCTAAATGTGGAATTAGACCGTACTAAACAGCGCATGCAATTGATTGTAATACAGAATTACAGCTTCGATTGGAGGGAGGGAGGAGTCATGATGATGGACTATCCCCTCCATTCATCATGATGATCATGATGGACATGTGAGAACTGAAATGTGACAGACGGTATTTAATTACGGAAGCTTATTTAGGGAGGATTGTGTAATATAATTGTACTTGATTATGATGATGATGGTGATGGTGCTGATGCTTTACGATGACAGCAGAAGATTGTGGAGATATGATTCCATAATGTCAGTGGCGTTCTCTTCTGATATGATGCTTTAATTTTGTACGACGTTTGGATGATGCATCATGCATGGATGGCCATGGCCATGGCCATGCCACTCATAGTGCACGAAGACGATATGAGATCCCGTTTAACTTTCCCACCACCTGCGTTCTGCCGACATATCAACAGCAACATCATGCATGGATGGCATCATAACATAAAATTTAAGGATGTGTGCTCGTCTTTGCTAAAAATGATCGTAAGCTTCTGAAAAATATTTTCAATGCTTATGCTCATTTGGATAGGTGAAAAAAGAAAGGCAGTTACATATTACATAATCTCACTTTTCAAGAAAGTTCATTATTTTGAGTACAGGTGTTTTTTAAATAAGTAAACTTTTCTCAAACACTGTGAAAGTAATTAGAAATTTTTCAAAAATTTCTAACCTATAGAATAAAAGTTATTTGTTGAAAGATATTTGAGAACAAATTCATTTGAGGTTACCAAAAATTTTACAAAGTCTATACCATACATATGAAAGCACATGCTCTTAAAAGACACATCCGCGAATAAATATTAAAAATTAGAATATAAACAAAAAAAATATAAAAACAGAATGTGAGGGCACGTACTTGCAAATGTACGTAATAATTTGCCAAAATATAATTAAAACTTGAATTATACATGATATAAAGTCGCCTCTTTATCATATATAATAATTTATTTGAAGTTTTGCTGATACATAAATTGACCTTGAAATACTGTACGGACACGTATATGCCATATTGAATAACTAATTTTACAAAGAGTTTGATTATTTTTGATAGGACATCAAAAATTGAAATTGATAATTAATTAAAGATGTAAAGGAGATTTGATAATCCTGTATATTCTAAAGTAAAACAAAATTATTAGAGGGCAAATAATTGAGGTGGAAAATAAACGGGGCCGGGAAAAAGAAGGGGGAGGACACTGACAGGGGGCTGAAAAGACTAGACACGAAAGAGCAGAGCAGAGCAGAGCAGGGCAGAAGCGGCTTGAAAACTGAAAAGAAAACAGAGTGTTTGTGTGTTGTGTCATGTGTCAACGGCGTTAGATTTAGCATTCAGGAATTAGGAATGTGCGGAAAAAAAAAAAAAAAAATAGTTTGGCGGTCTTTTGTCAACATCTTCTGTTTCCATGGTCTCCCCCCCTCTCTCTCTCTCTTCTGGTTTTTGGCGTCTTGTGTCCCGTGCTAGTGTGCCACTCTTTCCCGCTCACTCTCTGATTTGGTACGTCTAACTTCGGACCGATAGGGTCCGCTGAAACTGTCTTATATGGAAGTCGTTAATGGATCAAAGTCCATTAACCGGGTAGTAATTTTAATTAGAATCATACGTACATGGATTATTAATTATTCTTACATTTGTCATAGATGCTTACGAAAGTATCCATCTCACAAATTTTCATTTTCTTAGTACAATATTAACTTTTGTAAGTATGTATAAAAATATCTGATTGGTATTCGTTAATCGATACACACACAGCGTGTAATCATGACAAAGATGTACAATGTTTTATACATCACAAAATACACCTTTATTTTTGCTTGGGGACAAGGCACTTGTAGCATGGTGGCACCGTATGCTTTCTGCCAACGCGGCCCTCTAAGGTCGATTTTGCCTAATTGTTTAATTTTACATATCAATTGCGCAGTTAATAAAGAGTTATGCATATAAACTCAAATGAGGTTTCATCTCAAAATCAATTGGTAATGGGTGGAGTAACTTACAAGCTTATATACATGCTCAAACCCTTTAATTTCATCAATGTGGGACAATATCCACTTTCATACTCTAACAGATCCTGGGTCTAGTTCTCCTTTCTTCTCGCGAAGCTCCGACTCTGTTGGATTCTTTGAGATAGGAGTTCAATATAGTAGTTCAATTCACCATCCAAAAAAAATACGGTGATCCATCGAATAGAAAAAATAGTTGAGATGCTTTGGAAATCCTGAAGAAAATCAGAACTCACTGCTACACATGTGATGGATGCAACACATGACAACAATCAAAACTTTCTTTCTCAGAGGTGAGGAACATCCTGATGGTAAATGCAAGTGTAAATTTTGATTCTTTATTTTGAAAAGGCTATGAATTATTCACCTGATGAGTTTGAAGTAAAAAGAAATAAAAATTATCATATTTCGATTGATTTTTATGTAAATTTTTGGAATTGCATAGTTGTTGTAAAGAAAATGTTCTATTAGTATTTTAAGTTGTAATTTCCCTTATCGAACCCTAAATCTTTTAAGCCTTAATTTTAAATATTAATATTGAGATATTCAGCTTTATATTCCTCGACTTTTTTCGAAATAAGTTTACATCCTCTTGGTTACTGACATTAATTTTTAACCATTTTGACGTTAAATATAATTTATTTTAAACCAATAAAAACATTTAGATTCTCCCAAATTTGCAAAACGACTAGTTTGCACTCAATTTTAAAAAGAAAATAATTAAGTTAGCCCTAAATTAATAGGAAGGTGGACTAATTGTTGGCGCCTCTAATGTCAATCACCACAAAACAATTGACAATGGACCAACCCCTCATGCTCAACTCTTCTTCTGCCTTCGAAAATGACTGTTACTGGTAAGGGTTTATGTTGAAAAGGAAAAAGCATGCCGAAAAATAAGTTGCTATCTGAGAAAGATCAAGCTTTTCAATCTGTATTATTTGTGATTCGAATACCAACGTGCGAATTCCACCATTATACAAGTGTGTGTAGTTTCAGTTGTCAATGAAAACAACATAAAAAAAAATGTATGTCTTATCCTTCGAAGAAAATAATGTCAATGGAGTAGAAGAAAGATGAATTTGGAAGGAAAACAAGTGCATACCTCTTAAACCGCTTCTCTCTTTCTTTTAAATGCCTTTTGCGAACTATGTGATTGCTTTTTTGACTTCTTTTTTAATTACAAAAGGGTTGATTTACGTCGCCTTTCTAATAGGAATTACACAGTTTATATTATTATTCACAAACGTTTATAAATTATTATGTACTTCGATGAAGATGGTACAAATTAATATTAGTAGCGTGGGAGTTAAAACATTGTTTCAAAAAAGATCAAAGAGGTAAATGTTAATATATCGATAAAAAATGTTAGGGACTTGGCCCCGTTTGCATAAAAAAATAAAATAAAGACCAACACATACTCAATCTTATTTCAAACCATATTCAACTCTTAAATATTGGATGTTGCTTTTGACCAAATTTGTGGAACTCAATTAGAAGAATTCAAGTCTTCACAAGAAGTTGTTCAAGTTAACTTGTACCAAACACTTATAACCAATACTAGTCTAATTTTACTTATTTTGACTAGTGAGACGGGAGACATTTTAAAAGGTACTTGACCAATAATTTTCCTATTTTAGTGTCTATTTTTTTCATAGGTAAATTTGTTTGAGTAAAAAGATAAAGTAGGTTGAGTTAAGTTGAAGTAGGTTGAGGTGGGTTGAAATAAGTTAAAGTGAGTTAAAGTAGGTTGAAATGGGTTGAATTTTTTTATGTGATAAAATTAAACTTGGTTAATTTAGTGAAAGTGAATTAAAGTAAATTAAAGTTGATTGAAGTGATATTTTTAAATTGATCCCAAAAAAAACAGGACTTAATGTGTTTATTTCATGGTTTAGGACAGGATAGGTTTGCTTTAACTGAAAGGGAAAAAATGTTACTTCAACTTGGCTTCTTTTGTTTTTTTTTTTTTTGGGGGGGGGGGGGGGGCGGTGATAGCATACAATCCTTAATTAGGCCTACTAAACATGTTACCTTACTTTGCATTAATTTCTTGTTATGACAGAACCAAGAATTAATTTTCCCAATAAAATTGTTTATTGAGATCATGCAAACAGTGTTAATCTCTCCAATTTCAACTCAATTTAACATATTTATTTAGGGTTGGCAATAGGGCGGTTACGGAGGGATTAATCGTACCCTCATTCATATCCGTTTTTAAAATTAATATCCATATCCATACTCATACTCATTGGGTGTTATAAAATTATACATATAGCAACTGAATATAGCGGATATGCGGCTTTTATTTGGATACATATAGATAGAAAAGAATTAAACCCATTTTATACTTATATTTGGAATCAAATAGCCAATATATCACATCAACATGAAGCTTCTAATAACATATCATATCACATCGAATACAACTACAAGTTTACCAATCAAAGCGATAAATTAGTTACAGTTTCTAACAAAATATCCTACCGAAATTTTGAAACCATAAAATTCAAAATAACTAGCAAATTATCCAAGTACAAGTAACAAATTAAAATTTGAAACAAACAAGCACGAGTTTTATATGGGGTAAAATATAGGGCGGGTATTGATAAAATAGGCATGAGACAAACATAACCTGCGTCCATACCTTACTCATACTCATTTTAGCGATACCCACTCCATAACCATTTTTTCTCCCTCATTTTCACCACCTACGTCCATACCCATTGGGGCGAATTATGCAAATTCTAAGCGAGTATGCTCTTTTTTTGGCCAGTCCTATATTCATTCAAATTCAATCCAGAATTAAGCTAACACTTTTCAAATTTGAATCAGATGTAGTTCCACTATTCACATCCGTTCCCCAAATAGCTAGAGGTGAGTTATTCAATTAGTTAATGTCTAACTTGAAACAACTTGTATTAAAAACTATTTTCTTGGCTGGGCATGCAACATCTTTTGAATTATTGGATTGATTACCTAAAACACTTCAGCTAGAAGGTAGTGGAAAATGGGGCCAATGATCCACCATAGAGCCCACTTACTGAGTGAGACCCCACCCCCTACCACATCAAGCTACCATGACTTTCAATGGCACCATACATAATATAAGATGGTGAAATGTTCAATATCATCATATCATGGCAAAACGATATCTCACTTGGACCACTCCAAACCCATTGAAAGCAAGAACGAACCTCCTATTCCATACACAGGATTGGCAAAAAAGCCACGCTTGAATGCGAGCAAAGGGATAAACAAATCTATACAGAAGATAAAGTTAAGGAGAGTCTTAAGGCATAAGATTGGCAGATGGGAATTTTTGGAGATTTTTTTTACCCCACAAATCCCACTCTCAATTCTTTATTTTGGATTTCTTAAACATTATAAACACATGTAAACATCTCATTCACCTTACATTCTCAGCATCCACTGGAAACTTGTCCCCTTTCATATAGATTTATCTATAATATTTATAAGGTACCTCCCTATGTGATGATAATGAAAATCCTAGATTCACACTTAGGAGTAAGAAAAAGAGTAACAGAAAAGGCAAGACAAATTGAAAGATGAAATTAGGAAAGATTAAGCGAAGAACAAAAGCCATTTTCTACATCATTAGGTATAATAGGGCATCAAATTTATGAAGAGTTTTTCCCAAGTCCTTTGAGAAGAACCAGAACCAGAACCAAAACCAGAACCAGAACCACCTTGTCCAATGTCAACTCCGACCCCCACTATCAAACAAGAGAGCCTAAAAACACCCCATTTTTGGGTACCTATTTTTATCACATATATCACATTACACTGCAACTCGAAGAGGTGTTTTCATCGCTGAAGTAGTGGGTGTAGGGGTCGGGTTGAGGCGGGTAAGGCGGCATGTAGTGCATAGCCGGTGGTGGCCGGGCATACATCATGGGCTGAAACCGCTCGTTCCCATTGGCCCTTTGTTGGTTCATCATCATTTGGGCCAAGTACTGCTGGTGGTAGGGGTTGCCTCCGGCCGCCATCATATCGGGCGGACCTCCATGGAAGTACCCGGGCCCAGGAGGGCCGGCCGGGCCAGCAGGTAGGCCTTGGACAGCCGGGATGGAGCCCATTTGGCCCATTTGCATGTTGGCCATTTGCGCCATGGGGGCAATTTGGGGCATCCCATGGCCCATGTTGGGAGGAGCACCACCACCACCACCATGATGAGGCGGCATGCTCAGGCCATGATGACTAATAAGCCCTCCATTTGGATTCATGCCTCCCATGCCATGATGATGCACCCCATCATGCATCCCACCACCACCACCTCCTCCTCCTTTCTTTCCCCCATTAGCTCCACCATTCATCATGTTTCCACCACCGTTCATCATCATATTTCCACCACCACCACCACCACCACCTCCACCGCCACCATGGTGCCCGTTATTACCAATTTTGCCACCCCCGGCATTCTTAAAATCCACCGGCATAGGCCCACCACCCTTTTTACCACCACCACCTCCTTGATTTTGATTGTTTCCTCCATTGTTTCCATTACCACCCTTTTTACCCCCATTCGCATTTTTACCATCATTTACCACAACAGGAACATTACCACCACCACCTCCTCCCTTTTTACCAGTATTACCACCACCAGCACCTCCTCCTCCTCCTCCATTACTTAGGCCTCCACCTCCACCTCCACCGCCCCCGCCCCCGCCCCCGCCCGCCTTAGCCTGATTCATAAGCTGAGGATTCATCATGCCACCATTCATCATCAAATTGGGACCAAGCCCATTACCACCCATCATGGGCTTCATCTTATTAGGGGGCACTGGAGCATCATCAAACTCATCATAAAATTCATCATCCTCATCATCAAAATCATCATCATCAAAATCGTCATCCTCATCATCAAATTCATCGTCCCCCAAATCATCCTCAGGGGGTAAATTGAACTTCACAGCCTTCTGATTGTTCCCCTGTTGTTGGGGTGGTTGGGGTTGCGGCATCTTCATGCCCTGAAATTGAGGGGGTAACATCTTCAGATCTCCCATTCCAAGCCCCTTCATTTGCTGTTGGAGCTGCTGGAGTTGCTGCAGCTGCTGCGGCGTTGGCTGCTGGAGGTGGCCACCACCTCCTCCACCGCCACCTCCACCTCCGCCACCTTTTGGCTGATTCTGCTGCCCTCCGCCGCCACCCTTTTGGTTTTGGTTTTGGGTTTGAGTTTGGTTTTGGTTTTTGTTGTTGTTGTGGTTGTTATTGTGGTTCTGGGCTCCTTTACCATTGTCAGAGTTCTTCAGCTGGTTGTTGTTGTTGTTGTTGCTCTGGTTGTTGTTGTTGGATTTTGAAGCACCCCAAAGCTCAGCATGTTTACCAGCCTTGTTAAGTTTCTTGATGAGAGTGGCTGAGTCTACATTTCCTGAAACTGTTACCTTCCCTTGTTCTGCGTCTATGACGGTTTTATATACCCCTGTTTTTTTTTTTTTTAAAAAAACCAAGTCAATAAATTACAGTACTTTCTTAAATTGAAACAATAAAAGAGGGAATGGATTATAGAGAGATCAAATCAATTGGATATGTAAAATTAATTTGTGAGAATATTGAGGGGCAAGGAAAGAATAAAGGGGTCTAAATTTTTCATCTCATCCCATTTACCAAGGGTGAGATTTCATTTGAGAAAAGAAATGGGGATTCCCAAAAATCCCCCCCCAAAAAAAATGCTAGAGGGGGTTTAAAAAATATGCCCAAGAAAAAGAAAGGACTCAGAGAATGAGGAAGATACCATCAATTTTCTGCAAGATTTTCTTCACTTTTTGCTTACAACCATCACAGTGAATGTTCACTTTGAGAACACAAGTCTGTATGCCACAAACCCACCAAATCAAAAATTCACATTCTTTTTCTAGTTTTTACCAATTCCAACAACCACCCACAACGTAAATTACAGAGATAAATTTGTTTGTCCATAGAAAAACCAAAAAAAAAAAAAAAGAGATAGGAATAAGATAGATACCTGAATCTTCAAGAACTCTTCTTTGCTCATTTTCTCACTCTTATGTTTTTGTTTAACAAAGCACACAGGAGAAACAATAATGGAGGAGAACAGGAGTTAATTTTGGGACAGATCTGAGAGACCAGAAGAAGATGAAAACAGGGGAAATGGGAAATTTCTTCTCTTTTTTTTTTTTGGGCCTTCCTCTCTTTCTCTCTCCAAAACTAAAACTGGGGACAGAGCTATAATGAGATGAAACAAACGAGTGTATGTCTACTGAACAAAGAAAGTCTCATGAGAGAGAGACATAGGGAGGGAAAGGAGGGGGTGGGTGGACATTAACTTCTCTCTGATAGCCCTGCTTCCTCTATTTCAGAGTTAGAGGATTTAAGAGACAGAGGCTTAGAGAGAGAAACTAGAGAGAGAGAGAGAGAATGGAGCTGAATGAAGCAGAAGCAAGGGACTGGACCAAGAAGGGCTTCCCTCCTCTCTGTGAGTGTCTCTGCTCTTTTATTTATCGATAAAATATTGTACTTTTTTTGGTTTGGGGGGGGGGGGGGGGGGGGGGGGGGTGTTTTTCATTTTTTGTTTTTGTTTTGTGATTAAAAATTAAATGGGGGGCAAGGCATGTGAAGGAGGTTTCAATTTGGCTTGGTTCAAAAGTTAAAGAGGGCTTAAAAGGAGGAGGATTAATGAGTTCGCTTGGCTTTATGTAGTGTTTCTTTCATTTTTTTGGTGATTTTCTTCCAAGTGTTCAATGCTTCAATGCTCAAGGTAGTAGCTTGCAACCAAATCCTCTTCTTTTTCCACTTTTTTGGGTATATATATTTATATAGTAAAAAAGAAGAGCTTACGTTAATTCATCAAAATCAAGGTATGTTAAAAGATTTAAACAATTGACGGTTGTTCGGTATGTAAATTTAACTACATTTACGCAATTAAATCTCACTGTCAGATAAGTTGTTTTGTTATCTGTTACTTTAGCATCATGTAACAATAATGAGAGACAGGAATAAAGTTAGAGTTTTAATATTACCATGTATGAGGTTTATACGGACAAATCCTTTCACAACAAATTAAACATGTCTCCAAAGTGCATGCTTTGACAACCATTTCTATCACTGTAGCCTGTTATTGCTCAATTATCATTGTAAGGGAACATAGCCAAACCTTACTATCAATAAGTTTATAAATATATGTGTTAGCCGATTTTAATTATACATTTCTCACTCTTGGATCAATATATAGTTTAGTATAACCGTTGCATAATGAAAGTGTAGAACCCTAGTTGTACATATGTTGCCATCTTGACGATTGATATACATGTTCGTGTTAAACTCTAAGCAAGTCTTTTTCTCATGAAGACCGATTAAACTTTCATTTAGACCTTTCACCCTCTAATTCTCATCCTTAGCTAAAATGGCTAAACCTTAGACTTAGTTTATTCAATCTACACTTTTGAGCTTATTATAAGTAATTTATTATTGATAATACTTATCAATAGCTGATCAACACTGATGAATAACAAAGCATATATTGATCAGTGCTTATAAGTGCTGATAATATTATAACTAAGAAATATGACTAAGTACAAGTGGATGCTAATTGGTGCTAGTGAGCACTAATCAATGTTGAGGAGTGTTGAGTGTTGTCTTATGATAAGTTTAGAAGAAAAGGGTCATTATGCTGAAGCGCATCTATTTGCAATTGAAATATTTTAGCCTTAATATGTTAGTTTTTATATTGCATTTAAACGCAGTAAGAAAACCAGTCATCAAAAAATTCTACTTTCATATATAACGTAACACTTCCCATATATTCGCGAAGAACCCGAAACTAATTTCTTAGAGCATGCCCAGCGCCAAGCTTGCTCGCCTGGGGAGCTGAGCCAAGCGAGCGAGCGGAACAGTGAGCTGGCTCAAGCCTTTTCTCTTTATTTTTTAAATTTTATTTGGTTTTTTCTTTTTTATTTGATGGGTCCATGGGTATTATTTTATTTGATATGTCAAATTATGAGCGTTGTATTGTGGAAAAAAAACTTTGCAAGTTAAAAAATTGACTTATGAAATGAAGTAGAGGGGGTAACCCCCTACCTGTGAGCTAAAATTTTGGCTAACCATTATTGTATGTGCTCATCCTCCTAACTCAGAGACCTACTCGGAACAAATTGAAGGGATTATAGCATCTTCAGTATTATGCAGCTTTCTTGTCCAAGGTATCATTCATTTTACTCCAATACTGAAGATTAACTTGCTCATATCATCAGTACAAGGCTACCAGCTAAAAGCAAGCATTTTTTTTTTGGGGGGGGGGGGTGTTAGGGTTTGAACATGAAAATTTCCTATATCTGGCACTAGCACATTTTCTTTCTTGTAAATTAAAAAAGGAAAAAAAAATGGAAAGGGTGGGCTTGGGAGATTTTGATCCGGGTGGCATTAAATTTAGTTTAATAAATGCTTGCTTTAATAGACTTGACACATTATATGATTTTAATTCCCACTCCCCACACACGGCATACCCTATTCTCTGTTGCTTCACTGCACTCGTCATGTGTTTCTGGACATCGAATTTAAGTTTCTTCAAGCTGCAGTTTTGTACTCGTCCTTTAGGTTTTTGCTTTTTCCTTTTTTTTTTGAATATTTTTATTAATTTCATCATTTTTTTAGGGGGGCGAAGAGAGGGATGCTCATGAGAGCACTTCCAATGGCAAGTTCATTCGCCTCAGAGTGCCGAGTGGCTTGCACCACATGCAGTAGGCTGAACAGCCAAGCGGCTCGAGTGCGTTGAGCCGGCTCACATCTTTTCCTTTTGCTTTTTTTTGTTTTTTTAATTTTAATTGGTTTTTGCTTTTTTTGGATTTTAAAAAGGAAGTTGTATGTTGTAGAGTGAATCCATGAGTATTATTTTATTTGATGAGCCATAATTGTGAGCCTTGCATTGTGCGGAGGAAAGTTTCAAAGCCAAAAAAATTAAATCACGGGTGATGTGGAGGAGGTAGGTCCCTACTCGTGCGAATTTTTGGCTCATGGTTGTATATGCTCACATGCTACAAAATAAAATTATTTTAGTATTTATTTGCAATTCAATCTCTTTGGTTTGAATGAGGAAGAAAAATAGGTGACATGCGATTATAGTCAACAAAGAAGAAATATTATTCCAAAAAATGTCTGCATTTAGTAAGTTTAATTGCTAAGTTCAATTATTAGCATACAAGTCAATGAAATTCTAACTCAAAATTAATTGAAAATAGACAGAGTAACTCATTAATTTATAAGATCCTTTTGGGGGTAGCCGATTGATAGGGTGCTTACTTTCCACAACGAATATTAAGATTCGATTCTGCCTAGTTGGTGTGTATTAATTTACCAATCCCTCCTCCCCCCCCTCCAAAAAAAAGATCATTACCTTATAATCACACTCGGTCTAGGTTTTTTAAATTGTCAAACTCCAATACATCGCAACGCATGAGGACAATTAATCAAACGAGCACAATGGCAGATAACGAACACTTTCCTTTGGTACCATGTTAAATTATACACATAAAATAGCCCTGGAACAATCAAACGATATGCATAATCTTAACAACGTTCCAATCCAAAATAAATTGATAATAGATAAAGTAAATCATTAACCATGCCTATTAAATTATAACATAGAGAACCCAACTTTTATAAGCTGAAGAAAATTAATGCTCAAAGAAGAGACAGTGTGTTGCACCATGAAGGAGCGGAGATGAATGAGGGATGGCTATGTGTCATAAGATGAGGCGGTGCAAATGGCTTTGGTTGAATCACTGCGTATATTGTAATCAAAGCGTCTCATTTTATTTTTATTTTTATTTTTTTGCAAGTAGGATTATCTAACAACCAAGTAATGAATTTCAGTGGAATGATCATGATATGTGTAATATTGTGTTTGGAGTTTGAAGATTACGTTATAGGCTTTCTTAGCACCGCTGCTCGTAGGGTTATCCAGTAAAAGAATGGCAGAACAGCAATTGAGATTAAAACTGTGTTAGTGGTTGAGAGAGAAAGAGTACAAATAATTGAAGATCCAAGGTGAAAATTAAAGTTGGAGTAGTGTTACGTCAAACACAAAGTAGAAAGAGAGCTGAGTGTTAATTTCTTAGGTAATTTGTCCTTTCGTCCGTTTGACTTTAATGATCTGTCTTTAATAGATGTTGCTCATCATGTATCACTATAACATAGCTCATGTTGTTCATTTGCTTTTTATTTTGAGGGTTGGCATACTAACAACATGCGTCGAAATTAGATGAAAAATATCACGATGAAAATAAGGGTTTCGATTATAAGAGCCAAAATAAATCAATCGAAATATATCAGTATATTTTTAGTATATTTTTTGTTAGTAAAAATAGAGTTTTTGTAGAAATAAACATTGCAATTTTTTTTTGAACCTGTCTCAAAAATTATGAAATTATCAAGCGTCATTTTGTTTGAATTTGAGTACTTCTGACTATGGGTTAAGTAAACTTGTGGAACCTTAAATTTATATATCTATAATTTCAAATACAAATATCTTATTGGAAATCATTTTACACAACCGAAAAGATAGCATGTAGAAACGTTTTCTTTTTTTAATCTATAAGCATTCGCTTTGATGTCACAACTTAAATTGTCGCAAGTCCCTGAAACTATTACTTTTACCTTAACATGGATGATTCACTTTTAAAGACTTTAGAACCATGCCAACGAAGTGACTGTGCTCGGTAATAGAGGTTGAAGTAGAGGTTAGTGATTTGTAGTGGTAAAAATATTGTGAACCACTACTTATTAGTGTTCGGTAAAATAATGGATGAGGTAGTGGTTAGAGGTTTATATAGTGTTTTTCAAAAACTAATGAAAGTAGCTTTTAAGAACCTCTATCTAATTGTCGCATTGCAAATTACAAAATTCTTCTTTTTATTTACTAAAAACCTTTATTTATTGTGTCCTTTTAGTCATTTTACATAAATATGCTACTTCAACAGTTACATTCACCAAATGCATTTATTTTAAATTGTTAATTGAACAGCTAACCACTAACCACTAGTGGGTCACAGCTAATCGCTTGCAAAGCCGCTAACAGCTAATAAAATAGTTAACCATTACTAAAACAGCTACTTTTACCGAACACGCCCTTAGTCTAGTGGTAAAGACTGAAGTACTGGGTACATTAGGTTTCAAATTCGATTCTTTCCTTCCCCATTGTATTGTAATTGTATTGTATTATCTTTTATAACTCTTACGAATCCAAAAAAAAGGGACTTTAAACCATAATTCATTGCATGAAAATAAATTTCACCCCAAAGTGAATTGAACGTGAATTTGAGAGGGTTTTAAAAGCCTATCCACTCACCAATAGAAAAGAAGAAAGCAACTGGCATTACCTAACCATTTGAGGAAAAAACGGGGAGAAGAAAATATACCTCATGACTCATGAGGTTCACGCATCATGTCATATCGATCCCCACTCTCTCTCTGGATTGTGATTGGTTTACTCTGTGGTAGAATTTGGTTAGAATCGAACAGGCCTCATGGGGAACTAATAAAAATTTTAAAAATGAAAAACAAACCTAGTATTAGGTATTCACCTATAAAATGGATATTTTACACCGGTAAACATCTTGCAAGCGGATGCTCTCCATAGTGGCTCCTCCCCCTCTTTATATACTTCTAAATTTTTGGCACATGTGACTCTCATAAAATTTCTAAGATAGTTCATAATTTTTATTTTTTTTAAAAAATAAGAGTTAGGCAATTACAAATGAAAGTTCTTTCCAAATAAAACAATAATGCTTAATAATTATAAAACATTATACTATATAACTTTTAATCAAAAAAATTGTATTATATACTTCCAATATTATCAAAAACAATGTATTATATGGTAATAAAATAAAAACACTGGCATATGCGGATCTATGTATATGGTTGGGGTGTTCATGAACACCCTCAATAAAAAAAAAATTCTAATGACGTACAATTTGAAGTAGGTTAGATTGGTATATATGGACACTCCTAAAATAAATAATTTAATATATAGACACCCTATTCTACATTTCTAGATCCTCCATTGAAAACTGGTTATGGATAATCTATTGTGTGTATTTGATTTTGAATTTTTGCCAAATTTTAGCAACTAACATGGAATACTATAAAGACACATAATCGTTCGTACATATATTATGATATTATATATCTTATTTACCGTAAAAACACAATTATTTTTATCAAGAAATATAAAAGATATTTAATTTTCATCATTTTTATTTTTCCTATATATTTGAATATAAACATAAATGTAAATACGAAATGTTAGATATCATAGATATAACACAATCTTACTAATGGTAGCTATATATATCATGAAAATACTACCAAAGTTTACTGCCAAAAGGTACCAATTTGGTTCCAATTTTCAAAGCACAAGAGTATAAGCCAGTATTGACAATTAACAGTGATAAGATTTATACCTTTAATACATATTATTATTGTAATATGTCAAAACTTAATCGATTTTTCAATTTTCAGCGTATAAGGATCCAAGTGAGTATTGACAATTTTTTGGCGGTAAGAATATCTTCCCTTTTAACATATTTTTATTGTGATATTATTACTATCAATTAAACTACAAACAATTACTATAATTAAAAAATTTATGAGATTTTCCGTGCATCTCATAGGTCCTTAGTACTAGTTGCTTATTTAAATCATGATGTTTTCAGTGGAATTTTATCTACATATGTAAATATATTTTCTCATAAATTAAATATTCAATTTATTTATAAGGTCAATGTCATCTAAAGAACATAAATTTTAATAATTTATTATTTTTTATCGAAAAGGAAGATTCATTAATGAAAAGTTGTACGGCATCTACAACAAAAATCATCTAATAAGAATAGATCTAAATTATCTAAATAAATATTCATCTCCCAGAAGCTAATTGTAAATAGAGTGTTGATCGGTTTTAAATATGTAGCATATTTATGACCACTATCCATGTTCTTCAATGCTATTGAATCTTTTCTAAACTTCTATATAAGCTATAGTATAACTTCATGAAGATGGTATTTATTTGGCATGATAGACTGAGGTAGACCGTAAGATTTTCTTGATAAAACCATATGAGTCTCCATTGGCAATTCAACCCCTAATCAAACCATACAAGTCAAACCATACAAGCCTCATGATATGATAAGATTCATCTATCTTCCACAATCTAATATCTCCAAATTTCGAATGCTCGCACTAGGGAGGATCACACTACAACTTGCAGAGAGACGAGATGATCAAACCCTCATAAAACAGGGTATCATAACTCTCACGAAATGGAGACAATTTATTGAAAAAAAAATTGAAATTAATATTAGATCTACTAGGAAATAATTAGCACAATGAAAGTGGAGAAACTTGAAGCTTACTATCAAGAGTTATGGCTGATAGCAACCCCTATAGTAGCGTATGGAGATAGTTAAAGTATTTTTCCTATAGAGAACATCAGAGAGAGGAGATGAGAGTGGTGAAAGTTTTGCAAGATTGTGAAAATTTTTAATTAATGTAGATAAACTAATGGCATAAAACAAGGAAGGAAAAGGACAGTTAATTGAATCATCCTAGTTGTTTATAAGCTAAAGACTAAACGGAAGATAAATAGAATGTGCTGCACTCATCCACCTCCATTGTCTTATCTACCGCAAATATAAAGGTAAATGTAATAAGCGAACTAGTCTTTGATAAACTCAATCTAATTTTTCACTCCTTCCTTATTTTTTAAATTTAGGATGAGCTACCAACCCTAGTAGATCTTTATGCAGGGTGGTCAATAGACCTTATGTAGACAATGGAAGAGGTGACCGAGGCCACAACACCCAAACCTAAAATAGTAATTGTACTTTCACAAATCCCCCACAATTGAAATAAGCATAGATGATATAATTCGATTACGTATCCATCATGTAAAATAACACATAATATAAACTGAACTATAAGTTCTTGTTTTCTCGATTTTCTTTACGTCTAAATAAGGTGAGAAGTTAATAAACTCCTCTATTGCTTCACCTCTCATCTATCAGCATTTCATCTTCTCTACTCCATAATATCTTATTTGGGTTGAAATTAACTTTAAATAGGCATTGGATCGCAGCCCAATAAAAGTACAAAAAAGAGAATTGATCGGCCGAGCCACCTAGATTGAGTAGTCTGGTTCCGGACACAAGCTCTCTAAAATGTAAGTATACCGAATCCTTGAAAATAATTCCTACGCATATGCTTGATTATGCTTGATAGGAAGGAGAATCTTGTTAAGATCTTGTAAATCTATAACGAACCAATAAAGATTTTTGAGTATGAATTAACTTGAAATAATCCATATCTAAGAGCATTTAGAATCCTAGTAAAATTCTTCTAAGAGAACCATCCTAAAACTCTATATAGACAAGCTATAGCCAACATCAAAGTTTGGTCAACAAGACTTTCATAAACTCCTTTATGCTTATCACCCTCGCAAAAAAAATCTCCTTAAAATTAAGAGCCGGAGGCTCTTAAGGAGGAGAAACTTCCCTCTTTAAGAGTTGTTTTGCAGGCAACCCTTGGATAGTGGCATACATTTCTCAAAGTTACCAGAAGAATTATAGAAGCGGCAAACTATGCTGGAACATTTGGCGTCATCTGTGGTGACCTAGAGTTGAGCACAAATGCTCTACCCGAGGAAGATGATAAGTGAAAAGGTATTGCCATCCCTAAGAACCAAAATCCAAATACCCAGACATCTAGGAAAGAAGACTTTAATATGGTGGATGCTTTAAACCAGGAGAATACAACTCACCTTGGAGGACATTTGTCTCCTAGGTGCACACATGCTCTAGAACAAATAGACAGTGCTCTCAAGATAGTGGATAAGTTGAACAAGTTAAAAGTGGATGAAGCTATGTCCTCCATGATCAAGAAGTTAGATGAGTTTTTAGCTTGTCAAAGGAAGACAAGGAAAGCAACTCCTAAGAGATTGCTAGTTAAAGACAAGATAGGAACAACTAGAACTCAATAGGAGCTTTTACTTGATGATCCACTGGAAAGGGATCCTGAGAACAAATCTCTAAGAAATTATAGGGATAAAGACTTGAGAGAGACCTTGAACCATAAAAAGGCTGACTAGGAGAAATCCTTACTAAGAGGCCAGGTCCGAATAGGTCTCATCAAAAAGAAGACTGTAAAGAAAATTCACAACAATAGAGCTCAAGCTCTATCACAATTGTGCCATCTCAGTTAGTGTTCAAGGAAAAATGCGAAGAAAATGTTTAATCAAAGTGTCCCACTATGGGTCATCTTCAAGTCAAAACACCTTTGACACAAAGATCTGGAAGCTGCTAGGCTCCCAGAGAAGATCAAAGTGTTGATAGAGTAGTTTGATGAGGCCAATGACCCTTAAGAGCACTTGATACTGATATGACTCAAATCTATCTACAATCATATCTTTTAGAGGCAATGATATGCAAATACTTTTCTGCTATCTTGAAGGGAGTGACTCAAGCCTAGCTTAACAAACTGCCCTAAGATCATTAGATTCGTAGGAAGGTCTCTCCACTACTTTTAGACGTCGCATCTTTGAAAATAAGAGAACTTCAAAAATAGCTGTAGAACTGACTAAGAGACTCTTGTTGAATAGGTGGAAAGATTTGACAATAAAAAAATCCTTTGTAGAGGACCTCAAGCTGGATGTGGCCTTAGTTTCCTTCATTAATGGAGTTTGGCATTTATCATGGAATGGATAGCGACCTTGGAAGAGGCCGTGAAGATGGCAGAAAGGTATATGCAATTGAACGCTATCATGATAGTGACCAAAACTCCCAAAGTGGTGCTTATAATGGATATAAAAAGGCATGTCAAGAAAAATCAAAAGGAAAAGGAAGAAAGGACCTTTATAACATAGTCTCTCTTTACCATCTCAAAGAATGAGATCCTGAGAGATTAGGGGTTAGGTACATATGGTTTATCACAAGCCTCCCAAGTAGAGGCCCACTAACAAGAGCTAGTAGTATGCCTTCCGCAAGGACTATGGGAATGACATAAAATACTGTTGGGACATTGTTGTGCTTTATGGATTGGCTAACAAGGTGAAGCTTGACAAGTACCTTAAGAATATGCTTGAGAAACGGAGAAGACGTCTAAGTGAAAGGAATTCGAAATAAGATGACACACCTTTTACTTTTCTTAGGGGCAGCATTCAGGTCATCTTAAAGTGTAACACCCTAACCCCTTCTAGGTCGTGGATGATTATTGGAAGTGACTTTAAGATTGATAACTAACCCCACATATCATTGTAAGATTTTCCGGCATGGTTTGTACTGGCTCACATGCTACCTAGGAAAACTTAATAAGAGTTCACCCATTCCAAGACTTCTTTAAAACAAGTATACTTAACTATAGAGTTCTTCTAATTGGCCTCCCCACAAAGGAAGGTACAACTTTGGTGATATAAGTAGTCACTTCAAATCAATTAAACCACACTCAGGCTATTGCATTCATCCCTACTTGAAGAGCACAACAAAGAGAAAGGTGCACCTCCAATAATATAGGAAGTCACTTAAAATCCTTTAAGCCATACTTGGGGTGTTACATTCAACCCCACTTGAAGAGTACAATGTCCTTATTATGCCCTGTTATCTGATCGAATTATGTGTCCTGTTAATCGACTATCCATCCTAGAATTTGCCCTACTAGGTGACTGCCCAGGACCCTCTCGTCCACTGGCGCAGCTCACATTTCTGGGTTATGGCTTTCATACTATCTGTAACAGTTGAGTTTTTCCAACATAAGTTTTTCCAACATACTTCATTCTCGCTTAAATAATACCTGGAAAAACTTCCTAGGAGGTCACTCATTTTAAGATTTCTCCACAACAAGCACGCTTAACTATGGAGTTCTTAAAAGTGGGCTTCCCGAAAAGGAAGGTGCGAATTTGATAATATAGGTAGTCACTTCAAATCCTTTCAGTCACATTCGGGGTGTTATATAAGGAACTACCCTTGGTTAGGCTATCAAACAAGGCCTTGAAGAGCCATATAAGAACTTTAGGTCGGCTGACCTCGAGAGTGAACTAGGTAACTATGAACTCCCCCATAAAGGGGTTTGTGAAGGTGTCTGACTTATATCCTACCCTATGATAACCCAATCGTCATCAAATTAATGGTAGCCAACTATGAAATTAGTAGTGTACCAGTAAATACTGAGGGTTCCACAACTGTTATGCTCCATGACTGCTTTCTCAAGCTTAGCTTACGGAAGAAAGACATGTTTCTAGCACCATTTCTCATTATGAGTTTTACGTCCCACACCACATATACAAATGGAATGACTAAACTCTCTACCAAAGGTAGGGACCCAGAAGGAAAACACCCGCTACATCAACATGGATGCATCTTTTATCTACAACGTAATTGTAAGGAGACCACTCCTAATCTCTCTAATTATAACATTCTATACCTAAAGTCTAGTAATGCAATACCTGGAAGATGGTGACTCTATAGGAAGGATTATGAGAGATCAGAAGAGTACAAGAGAGTGCTACATAACCACCCTAAAGGCTACAATCCCATACTTAGACTATGCGATAGGAGATGCATAAGAAAGCAACATAAGATAAGCTCAAAAGCAGCCAGAGGTTAATGCGGTCCCAATCTTTCAGCTTGACAATAGAGATAGTAACTACCACAGGATAGAGCCTAAGGGTCAACTATAAGGTACACCTAGCTCAAGATCAGTTTAGGCAGTACAAGCTATTATATATAGAACTAGCCTTCTATGAGACACTAATATCCATCCTCAGGCGGTATGCAAATACGTTTGGTTATGCAGCATAGAAGATGCTAGGAATAGATCTTAAGATAATAGTTCATAAGGTGACCATAAATCCTTAGGAAAAGCTTGTAAAATAGAAAATGAGACATTTTACCCCTGATAAAAATCAGGCAGAGTGAGAAGAAGTACAAAAGTGATTGAATGTAGGATACGAAAAAGAATGCTATTATCCTAACTAGTTAACAAACATAGTGATGGAGAAAAAGCCTAGTGGTTCCTGGAGAATATGTGTGGATTATGCAGATCTAAACAAGACATGTCTTAAAGATTGCTTCCCATTTCCCAAAATTAATCAATCGAAGGACTCAATTAGCTATCATGGTTATCTCACTTTTATGGATACCTACTCTGATTTTCACCAAATACCGATGTGGGAGCGATATCAGGAGCATACAACCTTTATCACACACCAGATGATGTACTGTTATAAGGCCATGTCATTTGGGTTAAATAATGCTAACGCTTGTACTAGAGACTAGTCAACAAGCTTTTTAAAGGACAAATCGGCAGGAACATGCAAGTATACCACCAATGATATGATTGTCAAGTCCAAGACTTCAAATCAACATCATATCTTCTAGATATGGAAGAGGCTTTTAATACTTTGAGAAGGTTTGGTATGAATTCAAATCCTAAAAAGTGTGTTTTCGAGGTAGTAGCTATCAAGTTCTAGACTTTAAAATTAATAAAAGAGGGATTGAAGCAACTCTTGAATGAAAGGTAGTTCCGGACATGTCAATCACCAAAACTATGAAAGAGTCTAGAAATTGATTGGTGTCTTAGTTTCCCTCGGAAGATTTGTTTTTAAATTGCATAAAAGTATATGTCGTTCTTCAAGTGCTTGACATTAATAAACAAGTTTAGATGGACTGAAGAAGTAGATGTAGCCTTTAGACAACTTAAAAAGTACTTATTTAAGATACCTTCCCAATTCAATCCAAGCCCTGGGGAGGATCTTTACACATACTTATCAACATTAGAAGTGACTGTAAGCGCAATCTTACTAAGGGAGGAGGACAGAAAGCATATTCATGTCTACTTTGTCAGCTATGTCCTGACAGGTCTAGAACTAAATTATCCCAGTGTGGATAAATTGGCCCTAGCCCCTGATCATGGCTGTTGGAAAATTGAGACTCTACTTTGAAACACATCCAATTAAGGTCTCAAGTAATCAGCAATTAAAGAAGATAATGCAAAAGTATAACTGTTCTTGGAGCAGGTTGCTCTATGTCGTAGAGTTGTTAAGGTTTGACATAGAAGATAAACCTAGAACAACAATTAAGGCATAAGCCTTGTTATACTTCCTAACTGACTGTAGGTTTAAGAACAAAGCCTTATAGCTAGAACCATGTTGGTGAACATTCTTTATAGATGAACCCTCCATATAAAATGGGTTAGAGGCTAGGTTGATCCTAAGTTCTTCAAAAGTATACTAAGGTTTGCATTCCCAGCCACAAATAGTAAGGCAGAACATAAACCAATTATAACAGGTTTGGACATATGCAAGACCCTAGAGGCTAACAATGTCTAGATATTCGGTTACCCATAATTGATAGTCAGTCAAATCAGGGGAGAGTTTAAAGCTAAAGGAAACTAGATGGCTAAGTACCTGACCAAGTTAAAAGAATCCATCAGAGACTTTCCATAATTTTGGATAACACACATAGTACGGTCAGACAACCACCAAGCAGATGCATTGAGCAAGTTAACAAGTTTAGCATAATCTGAGTTTACCAGATCAGCCTTCTATGAAGTTATGAGATACAAAAGCATAGATCCGAAAGAAGTCTAATGTCATAGATGTGGACAACTCCTTGATGGAACCAATAATAGATTATCTAGAGAATGAAAAGCTCCCGTATAACCCAAAATAAGCTAAAAAGCTAAGAAGAAGGGTAGTACGGTACTGCTTATTTTAAGCGAAACCGTATAAAAGGGGTAAGCAAAACTTCCATTGAAGTGTGTGACTAATCAAGGAGTTAAGTGCTAACAAGAAAAATGATTAGAGTAGGTTTGTTTGGCTCCCTTTGATTAAAGATGCACTAGACTATGTTAGAAATAATGGCAAATGCCTATTATTTCCTAAACATATATGCACCAACCACTAATCTCTCTGCGATTGTGGAACCTATTCCCTTTATTAGGTAGGGCATGGACAACATAAGATCATTTCCTCAAGCCACAAGATAGAGAAAGTACTTACTGGTAGCAGTGGATGACTTTATAAATTAGGTAGAAGTTGAGCCAGTGGCCATTAGCACAGAACAAAAAGTCATAAACTTCTTATAGAAAGGTATGATCACAGGCTATTGACTTCCCAGATGCATTACCATTGTAACACATCGAGTGTGACTTAAAAAGATCGAAGTAACTACTTATATTACCAAAGATGCACCTTTCTTTTCAGGAAGCCCACTCTTAAGAACTCCACAGTTAAGCGTGCTTGTTGGGAAGCAATCTTGGGATGGGTGACCTCCTAGAAAGTTTTCCAGGTAGCGTGTAAGCGAGGACAAAGCATGCCGGAAAGACTTGTGATGATTTATGGGGCCAGTCGTCGATCCTTGAAGCCGTTATTGATAAGACCTGCGATCGAGAGGGGTCGGGGCATTACAGATGGTATCAGAGCCGACCCACGACCGTGAGCTGCGCCAGTGGATGGAAAGCCCATGGGCAGTCACCTAGCTAGGAAAGGATATTAGGTGTGGACCGCCGGTTAAAAGGACCTGTAAGTCGGTCAGTTAGTAAGGCACAACGAGGACATTGTGCGCTTCAAGTGGGGGTGATTGTAACACCCCCAGTGTGGTTTAAAAGGATCGAAGTGATTATTTATATCACCAAATGTGCACCTTTCTTTTCGGGAAGCCCACTCTTAAAAACTCTACAGTTAAAGGTGCTTGTTGGGGAGCAATCTTGGGATAGGTGACCTCCTAGGAAGTTTTTCAGGTTGCGTGTGAGCGAGGACGAAGCATGCCGAAAAGATTTGTGATGATTTGTGGGGCCAATCATCGATCCTTAAATCCGTTATTGGTAAGATCTGCAACCGAGAGAGGTCGGGGCATTAAAACCATTGATAATGAAAGGCAATTCATTGGCAAATGAATGAAGGAATATTGTGACGATTTAGGGATTTCCCTTCACAATACTTAAGTTACAAGACCTTAGCCCGATAGGTAAGCAGAAGCTATTAACAAGCAGATGATACAAACCTTAAGGAAGAAGACCAAGGATGTAAAAGGAACCTAGACAGATGAACAACCTAGAATCCTATGGTCTCTAAGGAGAACTGTGAAAATTTATATAGGTCACATATCTTTCATGCTACATGTGGTGCAGAAGCCCTAATACTTATAGAAGTTGGTCAAACTAGTCTGAAGGTCAGAGGGCATGAGCCATCACAAAACGAAAGGGCTGAAGCCCTGAATTTATTGCCAGAGCTGAGGGAAGAAGCTGCAATGAGGGCTGAGCTATATAAAGCTAGGATCACTAGCACATATAAGAGGAGGTTGAGCCATTGACCCTTAAAGCCTGAATATCTAGTCGTAAGAAGTATGGAAGCATTTGGAAAGGACCCAAGAAAGTTGGGGCAAAATTGGGAAGGTCATATAATATAAAATTAAAAGTGCTACCAGGTATCTACGAACTTCTCACGTGAGAGGGAAAAGAGGTTCTAAATACTTGCCATGTGGATAATCTCAATTTTGATACGTATAGATTTCCATTGCTAGAAATTCCTATTTTATGAAAAGGCGCTCGGCAAGGTTTGTAACCAGCGTAAAAACCGTGCATTTTCCCAAGGTCAACACTTTAAAATTTCAATAGGATTAGTACAAACAACTTTTACCTTCCCTTATGTTCAATCTTGTACTATGAACTATTTAATATGAGTGTGAATAAGATAATTGCATGCCAAAGTCGGAAAAACTGCTAAAATAGGTCACTAGTTCCATTGAAATTTCAATTAAGACTTATGATGAGCTAAATTCCTGACATTGAGTCAATACATTGTATTTTGAGATTGATGAAAGAAATCTCATAAGAATGAATCAAGACTTAAGAGGAATCAAATTCTGCTATAAAAGACATATAACGCCTAAAATCCATAAAACCATATGAAGCGAATACAAAATAGAAATGTCTGATAACGAAGTTGATTAATTAACCCATCTTTTTCTATAAGATGAGAAAGGTGTTTAAACTCTAGTTCAAAGCCCAGGAGCCTACCTTACTAAATTACTCTCTCTAATTGAGTAAAAGCGGTTAGAAAACTTATATTATGCAAAAGAAAACCAATGATAGGCATTAAATATAAAATATATGGATACACTATAGGCCTCAAAGGCTGCAATAAAAACTAGGAGGCCCTAGAAATTTTTTGTGTAAGTTGTAAAGTGTGTTGGATCTTGAATGGCAAGTTCCTTAGAAAAACTCCAAGAATTTACTATTGTAACTTAAGATTGGGGCAGAAAGAAGACAACCATATATAATATGCAGAGACCAACACAAAACACACATATTACAGACAAAAGAATTGGTTTCTTCATTGATTGATCAAAAATTTATTACATGTACAAGGATTACTGAGATTGATACACAAAAAGAGAAAAAAAAATTAAAGTACAGAAGGATGAGAAAAAAAAGAAGGAATAGAAGAAGAAGAAGAAAATTAGAACCACCCGCGGTCAAGGAGCCTATGGTATTCAGAATCTTTTAAGCCTGGAAAGCAATTTGACCAAGCAGGGCACGCTTGTGCTAGGAATTGCGCTACTCCGAAGGAAGATTTCCTCGTTTGGGTCCCAACTTTGGGTGAAGTAGTCTTTTTTTTCCCTCTCTCTTCTGGTTCTCTTTGGGCCTACTGAGACTTTTTCCAGCACCCTTATCTCTTCCTCCTTTTTTCTCCTCTCATCTATATCTTCAGTCAAAGCCTCTTGATCCTCTCCTCAGCCTCTTCCAGATCATCCTCCCTAAAGTGGGTGATTTCCCTAGGGCTGAAGGATGATATGGTGGAGCTAGAGAAAGAGTGAATGACTTCTTTCAATAAAGAGCCCAAAAAGGCTCATACCAGACGTAGGGTGAGAGTCAGCGTTATCCATATGAGTAGCACACTTACTGTTTCCCCCTCTAGATGGCTGATGAGGACAAAACCACCATTTGCTGCCATGCAAAGCATTTTCTAGTATGCACCCACAGGTTTCAACCTTATCTAAAGCAGGAACCACCCCCTGGAAAGATAGATCTGGGAGGTGGTGCAGGGGAAACTAGGTGAGGATAAGGAGGAGGAGAATGATGTCTGGAAGGGAGGGGCAGAGCGTCAACCAACTGCCAAAGACATTAGGGGCCCCTAATACATACCGGGGCAATTTGCCCTAAGTTGACCCTAACCCTCTTTTCAGCAACAATGATAGGACACCGACCAGGATGTCCCACAATATTATCAAAGATTTTTCCTTCAAAAGGAAGGACTAGGAGGAAGATATACAACATGATTGGGAATATCGGGCCTTCAAGTAGGATAAGTCTTCGATGATAATGACCCTCAAGTGGTTGTAAATATTGCCCTCTCAGACAAAGCCAAAGAGGTACAAGTTGTTGAGGGCACTAATTTAGAAGAGACGCCCCGCATTTCCCTTCAAATCCTCTTCAATGTAAAGTTCTTCTCTGTTATGCCCAGCAGCAAAAGTGGCTGACATCCTCCAAGTGGACATCTAGCCCCCACTGTTGTGAGCCATTGATGTGCAGAAATGGTAAGGGAAGTAGAAAGATGTGGAAAAATGTTGGAAAAACTTAATATCTGAAAAATAGAGGCAAACACTTGTTTGAGAAGATTGTATGGATCTAACAAATTTCTTGAAGAAACTGAAAAGGCTGAATTTATAGCTAAAACTAGGGTAAGGAGCATCATAAGATTGGAAGCAATTAACTAAGACACATACTGTTCAATCGCGAACACTCCAGAAACTGAACCAACCATCATTAGTGGTAAGAGAAATCAGAAAAGAAAAATAAACTGAAACGTTATTGGAAAAGGAAGAAAAGAGGAAGAGAAAGAGGATGAAATATAACCAGTACAATCTAGAGGAGTTACAAAATATATTTGATAAAGAATAATATCCAACAGAATTAAACAAAATCATGGGCGCAATAGTAGACAAATAAAATGTACTATTTGCTGATAATGAAGAGATAAATAGTATCCAATTTGAAGAAGAAATATGCAACATATTAATCTATTAAACAAGAGGATCTAAATGTCAATTGTTTGGACATCAAAAGTGTCCATTAAGTACTCCTAATCACTCAGTTTTTACTCGTAATCGAGATTATTTTTGGATTTTATTTTGGTTTGTGATTTTTTTGCCGGAAATTAGGATTTAATGAAATAATCGATGTAAAAAGGCACACAATATAGAGATGGAAATCAAGAGAAAGTCTAGCCTAGCAGTGTCTCGGCCTAGCTCGCGACCCGTCTTCTACCTAATCCAGCAGCTCGAGTCAAACACACAGTAGCCCGAGTCAAACACTCAACGACATTTAAAGGAAAAAAAGAAGAAAAATAGAGGGAAGCGCTTGCCCAGCTAGAGGCCCAACTCGATTGAAAGAAGGGAAAGAAAAAGTGCTCCGTGCTGGCATATATGCATGACCCAGTATCCAACCAGACATGCCTCCATGTAGGCCTAATTATTATCATTCGCGGCCCATCATAATACACTCCATTGAGCACTTCTCCCTTCCTTTTAAACCTGCAGCCGATGGACATGTGCTACCCAACACTTAGTAGGTTAGTCTACTCAGCCTAGTTTCCTGTCCAAGCGACTCACTGCTGAGTCAAAGTCTAGTTCTCTCGGTCAAGGCCCAATCAGCAAGTAGGAAGAAAACATTCCAGCAATTTGATTCGATTTGAAATTGAAAAATTCAATTGTTGCTTCCTCAGAAAATATGGAGTTGGTAAGGCATCGGAGTTATTTTCCAAGTCTACTTCCAATTAGTCCGAAAGTAAGTCACATTAGTATTTAGAAAAGTAGAAAAATTGCTTGGAAATTAGAATTCTAGGATAATTAGGAAAGATGGAGGTTGACACTAGTATAAATAGGGGTCCTTGGGGGTGCTTGTAAATCAGTAAATTCTCCACCTCTCTCTTATCGTATCAGTTTTAGAATTTGAGATTATTGTGATTCCCGAAATTCTTTGAAGTTGAATTTGAATTCTCTGATTTCAATCTCTTTAGTTCTACTTTCAATTTAAAGCTTTCTACTTTTAGTTTACTTCCAGTTTATTAGTTTCAATTCAAATCTTCCCAAAAATTTCTTCATCCAAAGTTTCAATTTTTATTACCCTTTCGAGTCAATGATGGATATTGAAGTCTTGAGATGATCTCTCATTAAAGGTTTGAATTTTCTACATCTATTAATTCTAAGCAGCCAAGGTAAGTACTTTGTCCTCTCTCATAGTTTTTATTTCAATTTTAGGGTTTAGATTAAGGTTTTTAAGGTTACTTGCAATTATTGGAAATTACTTGTAGTTAGATATTTTTGGATTAGTTTAGTAGTTTAATACTAGTACTTAAACTCAACCCATCTCTGTGGGCAACGGTATAGTGCTACAATTATAGTTGTACGCTTATGTCTTATTCTTACAGTTATTGAGATACAAGAAGTTTTTGACATCGTTGCCGAGGATGGTGTTGAAATTGGTTACTAGGCTTAATTGTTAATTGCTTTGAATAGTCGTAGTAGTAATTTAGTTTCTTATTAGTTATCTTAATTGCTCAATTTATTTGCTTTCGGTAGTCTAAATTTTTTTATTTTACTATTCATTCATCTTCCTAAAAACTTGACCTTTATTGCTTTCCCAAAAAAAAAAAAAAAATTGAGAAACTATAAAAACGAAAAAAGGGTTTTGGTTGCATGACTAGTTGGGTTAGGAATCCTAAAAGCACGCATTTGAATAGATTGGTAACCAACCTAGAAAACAACAGCGAATCAGAACCCAAAATTGAAGATTAAAAAAATGGGTGAGGCTCAGCCTCAACCTAGGGCTCTTAGTGACATCTTTTATCCGCCTAGGACCACTGAACTGTCATGTTTTAATATACCGGCCCTAGAGAATATTACTCTCGAACTCAAGCCCTAATATACCCATATGCTTCCTAGGATGCTTATATGTTTCTGCGAGAGTTCGAAGAGGTTTGTTCCATGATGTGCTACCCTAATATGCCTATTGATGCTATGTGATTGAAATTTATTCAAAAAAGTGGATGTATAGTTTACTGGCAAATTCCATTACCAATTAGGATAGATTTGTGCGGGTTTACGAAAATACCTCCCTAATAGTAAACAATTAAGCTAAAGAATGAAATTAATCAATTCGTGCAAGCTGATAGGGATTTATTATGGAAGTATCTTGATAGGTTGGAAAACCTCTTACCCTATTGTCTTCACCATGGTTTAGACTGAGGCTACTTATATCAAATAATTTATGAAGGCCTTGACCAACAAAATAGGACAATGATGGAGTCAATGTGTCAAGGTAGATTTCTCTCTGAGAGCCCTAAAGGTGCTTGGGAATTCCTAGAAAATCTAGCCGAGAAAACGATGCAATAGGAAACCATTAGAGATGACAGCTTGAACTCTAGGTATAGTGGGGCTATGGGTGGTATGTCTGTTGTGACTGATTTAAATCACCTTGAGTCTAGATTTGTTGTTCTTGAAAATATGATGAAGGGGTTGGTTTTGTGGCAATCTCAAACTTTCCAGACTCCTAAGGTGTGCTCCCAATGTCATTCGTGGGTCATACTTTCAGCATGTGCCCCTATTACGCTCACCAATTGACCTCAGGCCAAGAACAGGTGAACTTGGCCTACCGGAGACCAATGAATGACTCTTATACTCCTACTTTTAATCTAAGGTGGTGTAATCATGCTAATTTTTCTTGGGGTAGCGGACCTAATGCGGTAGTGCCAAATTAGTATGGAACGTTTCTTGGAAACTCCTCCCAAACCATGCCGAGGCCAGGCTACCAAGATATTCTTAATGCACCTAGGTAGTCAGTGTCTCCTCCTTCAATTGCACCTATTGCCCAATCTCAGTCTCTTCCTAATTATAGTAAACTCGATAAATATGAGAAGGGAATTAAAAGTGACATGGAAAGAATAATGAGAGAGAATTATGAAAAAATGCTAAGAGCGATAACATAGCAATTCTCCTAGTTTGCTATGGCAAACAGGGAGAAAAACACCTTTCCTTGACAACCTGAGACTAACCCTAAAGGTGGGACCTCCTCTGGCTCAGTTTCTAATAATTTGAGAAAGGTTAATGCTGTAATAAATTTGAGGACAGGACGAGAAGTTGACAATTTTTTGGGCGATAACTTGAATAAAACATCTAAATCAATTCCATCCTCTTCTTCTGCTATTCCCCTTGTGATGCTGATGATTCTGGAGAGTCTAAGGAGGATGAGCCCACTGATACAGTCACTACACCTCCTCCTCAGATCACTTCCACTTCACCTTCACAGGTCCAGAAACTTGCAGTTCCCTTCCCCAATAGGGCTGAAAAGGAAGAAGGACAAGGCCCATATTGACAAGATCATGGAAACCTTCTCCCAGGTCAAGATTAACATACCCCTGCTGGATGCTATCCAGCAGATGTCCCCATATGCCAGATTTTTGAAAGATCATTGCACTTTCAAGAGGGCAACTGGTGTGCTCAAAAGAGTCTTCTTAACCTCTAATGTTAGCTCTACCACCTCTAGTCAGATTTCTATCAAGTACAAGGACTCAGGTTGTTCTACCATTTCTATGATAATAGGTGACTAGACCATTCATAAAGCTTTACTGGATTTGGAAGCTAGTGTGAATTTACTTCCATTCACCGTGTATAAGAGACTTGGACTGTATAAGTTAAGATCTAGCAAGATTGTCATCCAGCTAGCTGACATGTTTACTAGACTTCCTAGGGGGTGTTGTGGAGGATGTGCTTACTAAGGTGGGGGAATTCATCTTCTTGTTGACTTTGTGTGCTCGATACTGAGAAGGTACCTAATGTTGAGTCCCACATCCTTGTAATTTTGGGGCGCTTTTTCTTAACTACACTTAATACTTTGATCAACTGTAGGAATGGTTGATGAAATTGTCTTTTGGTGATATGACTCTTGATTTGAATATTTTCAATTTGCAAAGACAGCCTCATAGTTTTAGTTATGTGGATCACTCTACTCTTAATTGGGTAGGCGATTTTTCTTATGATGAGTTATAACTTGAGCATGTGGATGAGTTTGCTATTGAATATGAGTCATTCTTCACAGATGATAAGCCTGATTATGATGTATTTGACTTTGATATATGCTATTTGGACTTTATTACTGATGTTGTTTCTATCTGTGATACTTCTGCTATTTCACTTGATGTGAAACCTATACCTGACTCCCTTAAGTATACTTCTTTAGGTCGTAATGAGTCTTTGCCTGTGATTATTACCTCTAATTTGGACCAGGACCAAGAAGGAAAATTACTTAAGTTACTTAGGGAGAATAAAGAGGCTATATGATAGACCCCAGGAGACATCATGGGTATTAGCCTTATAATTATGCAATATATGATCCATTTTAGAGGACGGTGCTAAACCTTACTGAAACCATTAGAGGAGGTTAAATCGACTCTATAGGAGGAAGTTAAGAAGAAAGTATTGAAGTGGTTGAACGATGGGATCATATACCCTATCTCTGATAGTGAGTTGGTTAGTCCTGTTTAGGTCGTTCTTAAGAAAACTGGTAATACTGTGATTAGGAATGATAAGAATGAGCTAGTCCCAACTCAAATTTAGTTTGAGTAGAGGGTCTGTATTGATAATAGAAAATCAAATATAGCCACCTACAAAGACCTTTTTTCCTTTCCTTTGTAAGACCCGATGTTAGAGAGATTAGTAGGACATTCATACTACTGTTTCCTTGATGGGTACTCCGGCTATATCCAGATCTCTATAGCTTCTGGAGATCAGCAGAAGACTAGCTTTACCTATCCATTTGCAGCTTATACCTTTAGGAGGATGTCATTCGGTTTATGTAATACTCCTGCTACTTTCCATAGATGCATAGTTTCTATATTCTTTGATTTGGTTAAACATTGTATGGAGATTTTTGTGGATGATTTTTCTGTATTTGGGTCTTAGTTGATAATTATTTGACCAATTTGAGGAAAGTTTCGAAAGGGTGCAGGAAAAATACATTTGACCTTGAATTGGGAAAATTGTCACTTTGTGGTGAAAAAGGGGATTGTCCTAGGCCACGTTATCTCCAGTGATGCCATTGAGGTTAATGAGACTAAAATTGATTTAATTGCTGATCTTTCCCTCCCACTTGTGTGAAAGATGTTAGGTCTTTTCTTGGACATGCTGGATTCTATCGTAAATTTATTAAATACTTTAGCAAGATTGCTAAGTCCTTCTCCAACCTTCCACCTAAAGATGTACCCTTTCACTTATCTGAGGAGTATGTAGAGGCATTTACCAAGCTGAAGGAAGTCCTAACCACTACTCACATTCTACGTCCTCCCGTCTAGACGAGCCTTTCGAGTAGATGTATGATACCTCTGACTATACAGTTGGGGTTGTTTTAGGACAACACATTGATAAGAAATTTCACGTGATCTATTATGATAGCCACACATTAAATGATGTCCAAATCAACTACATTATGACTAAGAAAGAGTTCTTAGCTGTCGTCTTTGCTTTTAAAAAGTTTAGACCTCACTTAATTGGTTCTCATGTCATTATTTTTACTGATTATGCTACAGTTAAGCACCTTCTTTCAAGGAGAGATGCTAAACCCAGGCTTATAAGATGGATGCTCTTTCTATAGAAATTTGATTGTGAGATTAGAGACAAAAGGAGTACTGAAAACTCCGTTAATGACCAGTTATCTAGGATAGTGTATGGCAGGGATATTAAGGCCCCTATTTCTGAATGCTTCCTTGATAAACAATTATTCGTGGTTTAGTCTGACTCTTGGTATACTGATATTGTAAATTATCTTGTTATTGGTATGATTCATGAGGGTTGGAATAAGCATGATAGGGATAGATTTTTGCCCCTGGTGAGATTCTATATTTGAGATGATCCTTATTTGTTTAAATATTGACCTGATCAGATTGTTAGGAGATGTGTCACAGATCATGAGGTTAGAAGTATCTTGCCTTTCTGTCATGATCAAACCTAGAAAGGGCACTTTAGTAGGAAAATGACAGCGGCTATGGTTATTTAGTGTGAATTTTATTGGCTGACGTTATTCAAAGATGTCTTTGAGTACTGTAAGAGATGTTCTAAAGATCAGCAGGTAGGTCGTATCACTATGAGGGATATGATGCCCCTCAACCCCATTATTGTAGTAGAAATCTGTGACGTGTGGGTATAGGCTTTATGGGACTGTTTCCAATGTCTTTAGGGAATGAGTATATTTTGCTAGTTGTTGATTATGTGTCTAAATGGGTTGAGGCTAGGACTAATGGAGCTAGAGTTGTTGTGAAGTTCTAATGAAAAACGTCTTTTTTAGGTATGACATGCCTCGTGCTATTATTAGCGATCAGAGTGCACATTTCAACAACCGATCTTTTGATTCGTTAATGAAACGGTACTATATTATTCATATGCTAGCCACTCCATATCATCCCCAGACCAGCGGAGAGGCTGAAGTTTCTAACAGGAAGATCAAGCAGATTTTAGAGAAAACTGTCAATAGGAATAGGAAAGATTGGGTCGACAAGCTTATTGATACTTTATGGGCTTATAGGATGGCTTTTAAAACACCCTTAGGTATGTTATCTTATATGGTAGTCTATGAGAAGCCTTATCATCTACTAGTTAAACTTGAGCATTGAGCTTGGTCGGCTATTAGGACCCTCAACTATGCTCTTACTATAGCAGAAGAAGAGATGATACTGCAGTTAGAAGAAGAGATGATACTGCAGTTGAGTGAGTTAGAGGAAATTTGGCTGAGGCATATGAGAATGCTAGATTGTCTAATGAGAGGCGAAGTTAGTTAATGATAAGATGGTTTTTAGGAAGGACTTTGCCCTAGGCACGAAAGTACTCTTGAATGATTCGAGGCTGCGCCTATTCCTAAGTAAGCTCATGTCCCATTGAACGGTTCCCTTTGTTGGTACTTATGTATTTTCTTATGGTGTAGTCCAGATACAGGATCCTGCTTCTGAAGCTAAGCAAAAGGTTAACAGTCAGAGATTGAAGCAGTTCCTAGAGCTCCCTACAGAGGAGGATATGGAGTGTCTGATGCTCCACGAACCGCCTAGTGATTTCCAATGAATGGTAAGGTAGTTCGGGTACATTTAGTATCCGACGTGATGTCGTCATTTTACCCTTTGTATACGGTGTATATCATTTCTTTTATTTTGTTCTTTCTTTTATTTTGTGTCCTAGATGCTCCTTTTCCGACAGTGCGGACATTGTGTGATCATGGTATGGGCAAGGGGAAGCTATGCTTCCCCCCCAAAAAAAAACAATTGAAAAAAGGGGAAAATTATCGAAAAACCAAAAAGATTTTCTATTTTGTGTGATTTTGGGAGTTTTACTATCTTGATTAAGCTATGATCCCTTGTGACCTATTATTAGTTTGTATATAAGTATAGCGTGCATAATAGACCTTAATCCAAAGAGTGTCACTTCATATCTCAGTTACTAACCCCGTCATTTCATTATAATGTGGAGTCCAATCCTTTGTTATATGTCACCATTATCTTAGGATGTAAGGGTGAGCAATTCCGGACTCAGACCCGGTTGGGATCCGTCGGTTTGCACCTGGACCCGGTTGAATTTGGTCTGGGACTGGTTTCGAAATCCTGGAGCCGGGTACTGAAAACTTGGAACTGGAACCGGATCCGTTACCTGGTTACTCGGTCCAATCAATTTTTTAAAAAAATGTTTGAGTTATCCGGTTACCCATTGACATCAGGTGTTCTTCCGATACAGCCATAATTTCCAACGATACGTTGATATTACTAAATCTTTGTTAATGTATAATACTATGAGAAGATAATATTCTTTTTAAAGCTTGGACGAAATGAAATGCTATTTATTAGCGAATCAATTGGACTTTAATGCATGTTAAACGTCTAGCTGCCACTCTATTAAATTTGATTTTGAACGATAGATTAGTTAGCTTGTTGGGTATATTGGTTCTCTCACAAAATCATAATCACAAACCAAAAATTTAAATGAAATAAAGCAAAACATAATAGGACAAAATTAGGACCCGATTACCCGGTTGTGGACCCGGTTCCAACCGGGATCGGTTCCATGAAAGTGGACCGGATACCCGATCCTGCTCAGCCTTATTGGGATGTTAGGCTTTCATGGTTTGATTTTCCCGCTTGTCTTTTTTATGTAGCCAAAAAGTTGGAAAAAAAGGAAAAAATAAAAAATAAAAAATAAATGGTGAAGATTCGGGACTGACAGGTCTTTAAGGCATGCGCTATTGGGTGATACCCTTTGAGGCAATATTGCTCCTAGGAAAGCTTGCTTTCTAAGTCAATAAGTCAATATAATAATAGCAAAGCAAGATTGAGTCGAATCTTGGTAAGCTTAACTTCTAAAGTGATGGTACAAGTGCACACCGCGCATTGGGATAAATTCATAGTTTTGATGGTATGTGGGGTGAAAAATCGATGTATAGGTGTCATGCTTGGAGGCTAAGAGACTTGAAATGTACATTGTGCTTGTGTATGCTGTCATTGGGTTGTAAAGGTGATTTGTTAATCAAGTGTGTACAATTTTTCCATTATACATCTTTTCATATAATTGAAAAGAAAATTTAAAAAGATTTTCTATTTTTCTTTTTCTTTTTCTTTTTTCTTTGTTCAAAGATTTTGTAGGTATATCTTCTCCAAACCTTCACAAGACCACACTCATCCACTGAGGGGAACCTATGGATTTAAAGGGGTTGTTGGGCATGCTAAATACAACCGTGATTCCTACAAAAGTGAGTTAGATGTTTAAGATATATTTTTATTTTCTTTTATTTTACTCGAGGATGAGCAAAATCTTGGTATGGGGGTATTTGTTTGGACATCAAAAGTGTCCATTTAAGTACTTCTAATAACTTAGTTTTTACTCATAATCGATATTATTTTTAGATTTTATTTGGGTTTTGTATTTTTATTTTTAGGAAATAAGGATTATAAAAAGGCATACAATAAAGAGATGGAAGTCAACAGAAAGTCTAGCCCAACACTGCCTTGAACCAGCTAGCGGCTTGTTTTCAACATGATCCAGCATCCCCAGTCAAACACCCAGTAGCCCGAGGCAAACACCGAGCAACATTTACAGGAAAAAAAAAAGAAGAAGAAAAATAGAGAGCAGCGCTTGCCAGCTAGCGGCCAACCCGGCTGAAAGAAGGAAAAGAACAAAGGCTTTGTGTAGGCTTGTAAGCATGGCCTAGTATCTAGCCGTAGATGCCTCCATGTGGGCTTGATTATTGTTGTTTGCGGCCTATCACAAGACACTCCAGTTAGCACTTCTCCATTCCTATTGTACTTATAGCCCGACATGCATTGTGCAACTCCTAGCATATTAGTTCGCGCAACCCTGTTCCCAGCACAAGCGCCTCACTGCCAAGTCAACTACCAGTTCCCTCGGTCAAGGCCCAATCGGCAAGCAGCAAGAAAACGGTCGAGCAATTAGATTCAATTTGAAATTGGAAAATCCAATTGTTGTTTCCTCAGCAAATATGGAGTTGGCAAGGGACCGGAATTATTTTCCAAGTCTACTTCCAATTAGTCTAGGAAGTAAGTGGCATTAGTATTTGGGAAAGTAAGAAAATTGCTTGAAAATTAGACTTTTGGTATAATTAGAAAAAATGAGGGCTGGCACTAGTATAAATAGGAGTCCTTGGAGGTGCTTGTAAATCATAAATTATCCCCTTCTCTCTTATAGCATTAGTTTTAGAATTTGAAAGATTATTGTGACACAAAATTCTTTCAAGTTGAATTTAAATTCTCTAGTTTCAATTTCTTTAGTTCTAGTTTCAGTTTAGAGTTTTCTACTTTTAGTTCTAATTCAAGTTTATTAGTTTTAATTCTAATCTTCCTAAAAATTTCTTCATTCAAAGTTTCAATTTTTATTATCCTTTCAAGTCGATGATGGATATTGAAGTCTTGAGATGATTTCTCATTTAAGGTTCGAATTTTTTACATCTATTAATTCTAAGTAGCCAAGGTAAGTTATTTCTCCTCTCTTATAGTTTTTTATTTCAACTTCATGATTTAGATTAGGGTTTTTTGAGGTTACTTGCAATTATTGGAAAATAATTTTAATTAGATAATTTTTAGATTAGTTTAGTATTTAATACTAGTAATTAAATTTACCTCATCTCTTTGGACAACCTGTATAATGCTACCACTATGGTTGTACACTTGCGACTTATTTTTACAGTTTCTGATACACAACATCATTCCTTTAGAAGAAATTGGGATAAAATTAGGGAAAAACATGGGAAATTGGTGGTTGAAAGTGAAACTGAGGAAATTGGTGAAGAACTTAACATCAGCAAATTTGAATGCAATTTAGTTAACATTATAATTCTGAAACTTGAAGAGTTTAGTAAATCATCTAAAAGAGATACCCGTTTTATGAGACCTTGACATATTCTAGCAGGATGAACAACCAAATTTTACTTTGGGTTCATCCCAAGAAAAAACCAACTCTTCTTGGATGGTGATTTTAATGGACATGTCGAAACTAAGGCAGATAGGTATGATGGTCCGCATGGAGGTTTCGGTTATGGGAAAAGAAACAGTGGAGGGGTGTCAGTTCTAGACTTTGCAATTGCCTATGATTTGATGTTATTAACTCTCATTTTAAGAAGAGGGATGATCACTTGGTGACTTTTAGGACTAATCTTACTAGACTCAAATGGACTACTTTCTAATTAGGACGAACAATAGGATGTTATGTAAAGATTGTAAAGTGATACACAGTGAATATTTAGGGACTCAACGTAGACTATTGGTGATGGATGTGGTGATTAAGAATTCGAAACTGGAAGAAGAGAAGTGTCACAGATCATAGAGTTAGATGGTGGGATCTTACTACAGAGAACACTATTATATTAGCGGTGAAGATTGCAGCGGAAGGGAGTTGGAAGCAAGTGAAGAATGCAGATAAAATGTGGGAAACAATGGCTGAGTGTATTCGAAGGTTAGCTAAGAAAGTCTTAGAAATCTCTAAAGGGGGTGAAAGCAGAATAACAGGAGCTTGGTGGTGGAATGAAGAGGTGAAAGAGAGGGTTAAGGAGAAAAAAGATGCACACGCCGCTCTAATTGGTAGTAGATCGGGCGAAGAAAAATAAGTTAATTTTGTTAAGTATAAGGAGGCTAAAAAGTTAGCAAAGAAAGTTGTCACTTTAGCAAAGAACAATGCATATAAAAGGTTATATCAGAAACTATAGACTAAGAAAGGGGAGAAGGATGTCTTCAAGTTAGCAAGGGATAGGGAAAAGAAAACAATAAACATGAGAAATGTAAGGTGCATCAAAGGGGATGACAATAAGGTTTTAGTTGAGGATACCAAAATAATGATGAAGTTACTTTTCGAAACTCTTTAATGATGAGTTGAGTGAGTATTCACGGAGAAATGAGAGAGGGGCACAAGATGGCAACCAAAACTATAGGATTTGCAGTCATATTGGTAAAGAGGAGGTTAGAAATGCTTTAAGAAAAATGAAGACTAGAAAGATTGTGGGCCCGGACTGTATTCCTGTGGAAATATGGGAGTGTTTGGGTGAAGAGGGGATAAAGTGGTTAAAAAAGCTTTTAATGTCATTCTTAGGACTGCAAAGATGCCCCGTGAATGGAGATTTAGTACAATCACCCCGCTTTACAAGAACAAGGGTGATATTCAATATTATAAGAATTATAGAGGCATTAAACTGCTTAGTCACAATATGAAATTATGGGAAAGGGCGATTGAGCGAAGGTTGAGGAAGCATATTTCCATTTCGAAAAATCAATTTGGTTTTATGCGTGTAGATCGATTATCGAAGCAATCCATCTCATAAGAAGGCTCATGGAAGTGTATAGGGATAGGAAAAAAGATTTCCACATGGTGTTCATAGATCTAGAGAAAACGTATGATAGAGTACCGTGTGAGGTGTTATGGGAGTGTTTGGAGCAGAAAGAGGTGTCAGATATGTATATCCGAGCTATCAAGGATATGTATGAGAGAGTAAAAACAAGGATAAGGACCTCAGGAGGGGACAAATAGGACTTTTCTATTGACATTGGGCTCCATCAAGGGTCAGTTTTAAGCCCTTTTTTTTTTACTATCATTATGGATGTACTCATAAAAGGAATCCAGGATGAGGTACCATGGTGTATACTATTTGCTGATGATATTATTCTCATCGATGAGACTAGGGATGGTCTTAACAGCAAGTTAGAGCAATGGAGACTTACCTTAGAATCTAGAGGATTTAGGTTGAGCAGATCAAATGTTGAATACGTAAAATGTGGGTTCAGTGGTGAGGAAGAGAGTGGAGAAAAAGTCACCATGGGTGGGATGGCAATACCAAGGGTCGAGAAGTTCAGGTATTTAGGCTCTACCATTGAGGAGAAAGGAGATATTGATGAAGATATTTATCAACGTATTAGAGTGGGATGGTAAAAATGGAAGAATGCTTCAGGAGTATTGTGTGATAAAAAAATTTCCGTAGGACTGAAAGGGATGGTCTATCATATGGTAGTCAGGCCCGCTTTGTTATGTGGTTCAAAGTGCTGGCCAATCAAGAAACCTCAAGTTTAGAGGTTAATGGTAGTAGAGATGGATGTTTGTATGTACGAGATTGGATAGAATTAGAAAAGAAGTTATTATAAAGAAAATAAGAGTTGCACTCATAGAAGATAAGATGAAGGTGACTAGACTTAAATGGTTTAGCCATGTTAAGAGCAAGAATGAAAATGCACCAGTGAAGAGGTATGAAATAACTAGCCTTTCGGGATGTAGAAAATGTAGAGGACGGTAAAGAAAAGTTTGAACGAGGTGATTAGAAACGATTTAAAGTTTGCAGATCTAACGGAGGATATGACTCAGGATAGAAGCCTGTGGAGATCTAGGACTAAGGTTGCAGTTCATAGGTAGCCTGCTTCTAGTCCTTCCTTTGGCTTTTGTTTGAGTGGGAATTGTTGTCATGTTACACTCGCTATTATTCTTTGCAGCATGTGATGCAATGTTGTAGGCAAGTAGATTGATCTTAGCAGGGGTGTTATTATCGCACCTCTGTTTGCTTGAGTCATAGCTGCTTCGTAACTCTGGTTCCCTCCTTCCACCTCCGATTGTTTCATCATAGACTACTGTTGGTCATATTAGTAGTATGTGGTCGTTTGCTACTCAAGGTACGCAAAACTCTTACCCTTCATATATTGTTCATGTTAACTTATATTATTTTAAGTATTTAGGTCTTGTGTTTGCTAAAGTATTTTACCCATCGATTTTCAACATCTAAATATTTTAACTTTTTATGTGGATTTATTGAAACTGATCTCTCTACGTACAGTTATGTGCGTAAGGATAAGGCTACCTATATCTAGTTCTCTACAGACTTCGTAAAAGTAAGATCCACATTAAGAGTAGTTATTGTTGTTGTTGTCGTCGTCTTCACAAATACCTTTGCAATGAACTAAATTCAATTCCCTGCAATTTAAGAACGAAACCCCAATGGTTGTGTGGAGGAGACGTTTGGAGTAAGAATTGCCGAATAATAAAATGTGGAAGAAGTCGACATCATAGAGGTGGCTAATTTAGCTAAGCTGGGGTTATTGGGTGTGGGGGGTGTCTACTTTTACAAGCCAAAATCATTATTGCCGTCCTTAAAAGCCTAACCCGTCTTTTTGAATTTCAACCCAAGGGGCCCTCATCACCTGGAGAAAGGCACATGTATTGTATTATAAACATCATGCATGAGATTCCAATGCCCGCCATTATTTAACTTGCACTTCCCTCGATTTTTCAGTTCTTGCACCAAACATGGCAAACAAACAATACACATCAACCTTTCACTCCTTTTGTTTTCCCTAAACTAAAAAAAGTACCATGTATGGCAATTAGTTCAAATCACATTCACCGTGGTACAATTGGACGCTTTTTTACATTATTAGATGGAAATTTCCTTGATTGCCAAAATATATAACAATGGGTTGAAATCAAATTTGAAACTAAATCAATATCTATACTCTTCCATGTTGTAAGGAAAAAAGGTAAAAAAAAAGGGTAAAGGAAATATAATAAAAAGTATCAATAGACATCGTTAAAACTCACTCAAAATAAATAATTTCAAATGAATTATAAATAATTGTTTGAAAAAGATTTAGAACCATGAATGAATATAACAAAAATTAGTCAACTAGTAGTCATTAAACACTTTTTCAACAAAAATTAGCCAACTAATTACCAATTAAGTAGTTTGGACAATTTAAAACTAACTTTTGATAGGTGTTTAAATTTGATAGTGAATGTACGATTGGCCCTTCAGCTCGATCAACCAATTAGTTCAATAGCCCAATTGCTTACTGTAGTAATTTTTTAAAATGAGGTACAAGGATTGATATAATCGATATTTGAATTTAAGTCTCTGAGAATAATTCCCAGTAATTTTATCAGTAGAGACTACTAATACCCTCTCCTTCATAACTTACTATAAGGTCTCCAAGTTGGCTTCGTGGTTGAATTAGTTAGGTAATTGGTCTTTCATTTCAATTGATCAACCATTACTTTCCTTCTTGAATTCCTCCAAAAACAACCCATATTTGGTTGTGAAATGGGAACATAACGAGGGTAAAGAGCATGGATAGACTTTACTCTATGATGAAATTTCTTTATCTATTGATGATGATAATGGAATTCTACTATGGAATTTTGGTGAAGTATATGTGATGATGCGTTTGAGCTTGATGGACATAAGTTAGTCACAAAGACAAAGCAACCATCACGGATATTTTCTGTTCATTTGTTTTTGTTTCTAGAATTCTAGCATTGGTTTTTCATGTAGCAGATTTGTTCAATAGTTTTTTTTTATTGCGTATTGCAGTATCGATCTAATAAGTCTTTGATTTTCAATCTAATTATCGAGATTGCATAATAATTGGGGAAAAAAGGAGGAATAAAACCAAAAAAAATAGCTAAAAGAGGAAAAACTAATAGATAACATAAAGTGAAAATTGAGAACAAGAGAGCAAGAGTAATAAAAAAGATCAAATTTAAAATTAAAAAAAAAGTTAAGGGAAAGAAAGGACAGAGAAGGTCAAAAAAGGAGGCTCAAGAATTGAAAGATGGAATTGAAACCCATCATCAAAGTCGTAACTAATACTATATACTTGGCCTCGAGGGTGGGGCTGCGGGGTGGGAGCACATACCCAATATAGCCACTGAGGCGGCAACCACCAAGTCAAAAACTGAAACCAAAAACCTGCATGGTTAAAAATAAATAAAAAGGATTAATCCAAAACAGTTGACTGATTTTTATGATTTTGGCTATAGTTGAAGAATTTACTGAATCAAAAATTCGGTTAGCCGAATTAATTAAAGCAATAGTTTTTAATCCAGTAAGTGGAAAATGAGCACCCTTATCTTGTTCCAAATATGATGAGTTGCACAACCAATGTTGTTAGCTTATTGTGTCGCATGTTTGTTGGAGATAGTTATTGGTTCTAATTAGTTAAACAAAATTGGCTAGACCTACTCAAATCAACATGCGAGGGGCACTAGTTTATCGTCTGGGTTGGGTTGGCTCCAATCTGCCTTGGCCAGATAATGTTCAAAAAGGATGGTAGTCGAAACATTTACTTAGATTATTGGTGTTAGGTTAGACTCTTAACTACCAAGAATTGAATTTGACCTGAACTAGTTTGCCCTAGCTTGATTCAATAGGCATGGTTAATTTGCACATTAATCTTTGATGCACTCTAATATTAACAACCCTTTTTTAATATTTACGGACAATCGAAGTTGAATGAATTCCTCTCTTTTTTTTTCTTTTTGTTTTTTTCACTCGACAAAAAAAAAATTCATTATTTATCTTTTCTCTTATAGACTTCAAGAATGAAACCGAAAGCAAATCTACAAGGCCTTATGCAGTTCTATTCGTACATCCTCTTGCCCAAAACATCCCTCCATGCATGCACATCTTGCAGCAAGAGCCTCTCCCCACCAATTTCTTGTATTGTAAAGGTCTCAAAAAACAATAGTTAGGGCACCTGAGGATGAAAAACATATTCAAATTTCAGAAAAGGGGGCAAGTTTTCAACAATGGCTAGCTCAACCCTATATTGAAAATCTAAAAAATTCAAAATTTTGTTGGCAAATAACTAATAATAATTGATTTGTACAGTTAAAAAACTCGCCCCTTCTCAAGAATTCAACGTTATGATGGCACAGGGAAAAAGGAAAAAGCAAAACATAGAGATTTGAAGCCCAAGGAAAACATAATGATAGTTTGAGGTGAGGTTGGCTTGGCTTGGCTTTCCATGAGACAAACTGACTGAAAGTTTTCCCAAATTCATGCAAGATCGTACAAATTTCCTTTCTAAAGAATGCAAGCTCTAGAGAAAAATGATGCCCTACTAGTTTAATGTTCACACTGTGATGAGTAGCACAAAGTTTAAATTATTGAAAAGAACAATCAATGAGGTTTTAGGCTAGTAAACATATAAGTGTCTTCTATTCGGTAATTGTTTCTGTTGGAGTATAAAATTAGGTATTATCTTATATTGATAAAATTAAAGGGTTTGAGCATATATATAAGCTTGTGAGTTACTCCACCCATTGCTAATTGATTTTGGGTTGGAACCTCATTTAACCTCATATGCATGACTTTTTATTGAAACTCAATTGATATTAAAAAAAATTTAAGTATGGTATCAGAACAAGTTGCTCGATCTTGATTTATCATCGTCCCCATTTAATTAAAATTGTATGCACATGTTGGGTCTTGATAGTAGCCCACACATAGTATGAAAGTGGGTATTGTCCCATATTGATAAAATTAAAGAATATGTCAATTAGTTTTGGGTTAGAACCTCATTTGAGCTCATATGTATGACTCTTTATTGAAGCCCAATTGATATAAAAAGAATTTAACAATTTCGTACTAAACGAGGTATTTGGTTTGAGTTTTACAGGTGTAGAGAGAATTTTATTCCCGGGGGGGTTAGTTCGTTGTGAGTTAATTATAAAATATTGTGTGTGTAAGGTAAGTTGTCCATATGTTGGACCTACTCTATAGAATTGACCACATGTACTGGTAGTGGAGAAGAGAAACTGAGAATATAATCACCGTATTAAGTCCAACAGAAATCTAGCCCTTAAGATAAATTGACCACGCAAAATGTCTATAAGCCTCCCCCAATTTGATAACCCAATTTATTTGAATTATAATCTTCTTTTCAAAATGTCATCATTTATTTAATCTACTTATAGTGTCACTTGAAGCCCACCTCCTCCCAAAAAAAATATCTATAAAAAACACGACGAATACTTATCGAGGGGCTTCCTCCATTTATTCAGATATTAATTAATGCTCTGTCCAAATTCAAGACAAAGTTAATTAGATTGGTAAATAATCCAAATGAGGAAAATAGTATCTTAAATTTAGGACCACCCTTAAGACGCAAGTCATAGCAGTTATGCGATTTACTTTGAACAGACGCACAAAGACAAATTGGGGGTTGTTTACACAGTTGCGTGCACCAAATCATACTCATAAAAAAAAGGTGGTAAATTTTAAATGAGATAGGGAAATTTCAAAATTGACATGTTTGTCTCAATGTTAAAATTGGGGAAATTAAAGGGTTTTTCCAGTCGTGACGACGAAAATGTCAAATTGCCTTCTAAGGCGGACCATCACATGAACAACCACAGTCCACAGGGTTTGAGACAATGATTGACAAAAAGTAGAGATCAGAAAAAAAGGAGAGAGAAGGATAAGTGAGTTTATCACCACAATCGAATTTGAATCCTCTATATTATGTAAAGGAGAATTTAATCTAGTACTTCAGTCATTTAAAAATTAAGTTTGTGAGCCGTTAATAAATTGACGGTGGTGATTATATGGAGCACATATATTTTCCACGGCTTCATGTGTCCGTGTCCGAAACGTGTCGAATATCGGTTTTCTTGGATACTCTTTGGAAATTCTCAAATGCATAGCAAACATATAGATAGCACGAAAAAATTGCGTTTTGATATTGATTGTTATTCTTCTCATTCGAACATGACATTTTTCAAGGCTAAACACATAAACAAGTCATAAACACAGACAAATGTTTTCTAACTACATGCGTCCGCTATGCGCCTATACGTGTCATGTCCTATTATTTTGAATAGTCACCTGTCCGCATGTCATTGTCGTGCCGTATTCTTGTCATGTAATCAGTGTTCATACTTCTTAACTAATGTAAAAATTTTTTTATAAAAAATGTCCCGACGGGTGGATGGAGAAATTGTAAGATTAAATTTTCTCATCAACCGGAAAGAATCCAAGCCCAAAATATCTGTGCTTTTAGAAGTGAATGCTTTGTAACCAATCCAACCATCACATGGCACTTGCAGTGCTTTGTTCAATTTTTGGGTGTTAAGGGAAAGGCATTGGGAGAGGGTTAACCTTCCCTTATCATGTATATGCCTTTTTCTGCCTTCCTTCCACCCTCGTTTTTTATGTGCAAAACTTTCCAATAAAAATCAGTGGTTAATACTCATTCTTGAGAATGAGATCTCAAGACTCGCTTTATTCACATGAAATCCTTAAGAGACGTCTAGATCTGAACAACAGGTCAAGATCCGGTCATTTTCAAATAAGGTAGAATGAGCTAACAAAACATCAAAATTTTCAACATTTCTGAAGTTCAACCATAATCATTTCTTGTTCGAATCATATTCTAATCTATTATCGGTTTGTGCAACAAGTCAAGTGAATCTTTTCAAATTTCAACATCTTGAGATAACTTTTAAATGGATCGTACAACTTGACAAGAGTTTAACTGGATCATGATTTGACCTTTTCTATTCACAGCATCATGCTCATCCGCTCCGATCTTAACTCTTTTTCCCCCTCCCTTGTGTAGGGGAGGCACAAAATTAGTATATAATAAATGGAGGAGGGGAATGAGCCTTATCCTATTGTATCTTGGGGCCTAGTCTAAATCTTGGAACCAAAATCTCATTGGAAACTTTACCGGCCCTTAACTAATGATTATGGTGAGCAAACACAGCATTATGTTGATGCTGGGAGGAGGCTGTGCTCTATTATGGTTATTTTGGGCTTTTGGTGCCAAGAACGTTAAAGCTAGTGGTCTTGTTTGGTAGTTTGTCATGTTCTTATTTTTAATCAAAAAATGGAACAGTAAACTGAAAAATCCCTAGCAAAAGGTCGGTAGTGTTCCATCCCATAAGGTTGAAAATTTTTTATCCATCTTATTTTAGACTCTTGTGGAGCTAAACATCTTTTACTAATATTTGAAATATCTAAATTCGTACCACATCAAATATTTATCTTTCGGACTATTAATATTAGGGATGGTTTAATAGGAGTTGATCCACCTTCCAACAAGAAAGGACATGTTCAAATCTCATGCATGGAGGAATTTTTCTTACCCTTTTTCCCCTCCGCCATTCCTTTTCGACGTAGAATATTTCCGTTGGATATGAGCCTCTAGATAAACGTACTTACCAATAATTTTTTCCAAAAATAAAAATGTTATTTACCTTCACAAATTTATTCCCAACCGTCCTATTTTAATGTAACACTCCATTTTACACCACATTGAAATTTTTTTTGCACATTTTTGTTTTGGTTCAAAGATTAGATATTAGATTCATTCTCATCCTCTGCCAAAAAAAGGAGGTGAATACCCAAGCCCCCTTTTTTAAAGTCCCCCCACCCCAAAATTTGTACATTGTTGGTCTTTATGCTAACTTGCTCAGCAAACATGCCCTTCACAGTCTCTCTTTTTGGCTTCTACCACTCTCCAAAACAATAAAGAGAACACCTAGAGTCATTGACTGTCTGCGAATGTATCTCTCTCTCTCTCCTCTTAAAGTGTACGGAATGATGCGAAGTCTGGTAAAGTTGGATGGAACACTGAGAAGAGGGCAGCAGTGAGACTAGCAAATTCATGAGGAAATTGACTCTGAATCTGAAAAGTGTAAAAGCTATGAATATTCAATTAGATTTAGCCTGCCAAAGCACTTGCTTCATTGACATTAAATAGAATGAGATAGTGGAGCTAAATCTTTTCTTTTTTTGGTTCATGGAATGCTCTAAATCCAAAATAAAATAAGAGACCTCCACTGCATATTCTCAATCTAAAGTGCACTGTGCCATCGTATTCTTAAACCAGTTATACCATTGAATTTAAAGAATTATATCAAACCGCCGAAAAATAAAGATTCAAATTAACAGAAAACAAAAACATGATTACCCCAGAAGACCACAACGACGATGACAACAGCACCTCTCAGTATAGGTCCTACTTTCGTAAAATCTGGGAAGATTCAGATATAAGCAACCTTACTGCTACAGACATCTATGCCCGTAGAAAGGCTGATTCCAAGAGACCCACAATTTGACCCCAGAACACAGCTATGTGACATTCTCATGATTATGCATTAATTTTGCTTCAAGAAGATATTTAACCAACATAATGACACAACCTGAAACAATTCCCCACTCTTTTACCGAACTAGAAGAGAAGATTTTCACAAGTTGGATTTCAGTAACAGAAGACATGTACAGGCGCAAAAAATGAACACATTGTGCTCCTAAACAACTCAGGTAGCGCATTTACGGAAAAAGGGAAAAAAGACTGAGGTCGAATACAGCAAGAGAAATATGACAAAGGATGGATATATACAAGACAAAAGATGGAGATCTTCCAAGTTAGTGGTCACTGGCGTCGTTTATCTTGATCTCGATAAGTTCACTTATTTCTTCGCGGCAGATCGGGCACTTCTTCGTCTGAAGTCTTAGCTCCTTGGCACAGTCACTGCACATGCACTGCAACAGAGAAGTTGGCTCGTCATGACAATTACGTAACATAACACAAACTACCATAGGCAACATCTGCTCAAGTCATGCGCAGCAACTAGACTGGGCTAAATTGACCCGTGTGTGATCACCAGACTTAATGGCCAAAGGCATAACCAACTAAGATCCATAATATGGTAATCAAATTTGAATTCAAGTCACATCTGGATTATTCCAAGCATAGCAGTGCCAACTGTAAATTCATCCAACAAATATTGACAACACCCTGACTCTCCCAAAAAATTTATTGAACAATCTGACAGGGCAACGGGATCCCAATCCGCCAAAAATACTGATCAATTTGCTACATATGCCTGTAAGAGGAATGTCTTGTCATGAGCAGGGATGTAGTGAGAGCAGAGCTGACAAATGGATAAGTTCAGGTCAACACATTTAACCAATGGGTCAACTTTGCATTGGCCTTCAAAATAGCTTACATTTACCCAAAATTAAAAAATAACATTATATAAAGTACGATCGAGTGAACACAAACGCATAGGAATATGAAAACATGATCATCCCTATCACATGATATGAAAACATAAGACATCCAGAATTTGCATCCCAAAAGGTTTCAAAAAAGTTTCGCAAGCAAATAAATGTCAAACAGCTATCCGGTTAAATCAGTTCCCCACCTCCTCTTAAAAACTTGAAACAAAGAAAAAAGAAGGAATTTTTTTGGGGGGGGGGGGGGGAAGGGGTGTATAGAAGACTGCAGGTTGGTGATGTATCTGGTGCGCTGCTTTATGGCCAAGTGCACCTCAAGTTGACCAGTCCACATCGATGTCACATCCCTTTCCTAACTGAACCATTGTACCCATGACACTATTTCCTCTCCATCTAGCCCAACCTTTCTCCCTTAGGGCCAGTTACTAGGCAGGAATCTAGTACAACCTAGTAATCATGACACAAACAGTAAAAATGCCCTGAATCATTCCATAAAACAGAAAAGCAGTAAAATTTTTTCCAAGCAACACTTATCCGGTGGAGGAAAGGAATACAGGCAGAAAGGATACAATGAAACCTTATGTGGTGGGGGAAAAGAATGAGGTGATATTTTTCGCAATCAGAAATTACCAGACCAAACTATAAAACCAACACCCGAAATCCTGCCGTCGGCAGGGTGGAGGTTTTTGGATGTAACACAACTGTGGAATAGAACTACAAAGAGGTTATTTTTTGAACCCTAGAGTTAAAAGGCATAGACTAACTTCCACAACAAAAATAAATGAAAGTCTTATGGGACGTTATGCTTATGATTGGACTTTAATTCAAAAGCTGGAATATCAATAGGCAGCTAGGAATTTCTGATGTGGGCAAGATCTACAAAAAGATGCCTTACACCGTTGACCAGACTATGTATTAAGCACAACTACATTTAACCGGTAGGACTTGGTCAAGTGCATTTGGTGAAGTAGGTTGATGGTTTCTCGCAGCTTCTAAAGTTGCATACGTTCTAAAACAACCAACTGTGCACTTGTAAAACTCACACAAAACTTTAGCAAAGTTCCCAGCTGGGCTCAGCTCTCCATGTGGCCTTTTCACACATTCTCATTTAAGTGACTTTAAGGCTATCATTTTCTAAAGGTTTGTTAACCTATGTTTTACAATAAAAAATTACAAAAAATAAATAATGAATAACCAAAAAAAAAGAACCCTGGTACTACTCCACTATGTAATGAGTGCTGACAGGCCTACTACATAGCCCAAGTCCATCTCAGCAACTGGATACACTATGACTAGAATAAGAAACACACCCCCCCCCCCCCCAAGTACGGGGCACAAAGAGCAAATTTCCCTCAATGTTAAATGGAATGCAACTATGCAAGTGGTATCAAGCATTAGGTTAAAAACTTAAATTATTACAGATCAGAAGATATTCTAGAGACTTATCAAGTTATGTCTCATGCTCATGTGAAATCAAAAGGTTCGTAGTGTATTTGTGGGCCAGTGTGAATGTAGTCATCACTTTAACTGAATATAGAGTCACAGAATATTGAAATCCTCAAGTTATTTATCCTCCTATAAATGTTAATCTCTGAGCAACCAAACAGAGAATCAGGATGGAGACAATGAACAGAGGGCCCAAGAGGTCGGCAACTGGTAGCAATAGAAGATTTCTTTGATAGTAACACCTCTGTGACTGGACTGTATGATGATGCATAGAATTAGACGGTTCACAAGAATGACGGTTCACAAGAATGACAATACCCGAGTACCTAGTCATGCTTAAGGAAAACTTACCAAATGCCGGCAAGGCATCACAGCTGTGTTCTTCGGCTCCGTCATGCAAATTACACACTCCTTCCCCGGGTCATCATCATTAAACCCCTCCGCAGAAGAACTCCCAATGCCATATAATTCGCGTACTTCATATTCTTCGCCATCGATGGATACGATTTGCTTGATGACTTTCACGTTGAAGGAACCATCATTCTGTCTCTCTATTACAGCATGAGTAATCTGTGCCCTCTCAGAGGTCTCTGCTGCTTGTGATGAAGAGGTCACCTCAGCAAATATGACAAGTGGAGAAGCACCATCTGCTGATGGTTTCCCAAGAGCTTCCACATCATAATGGCGCAAGTTCACACCTGTCCCCGAAGGCTGACGAAATCTCTGCCCAGCCCCTTCTTGAAATGGGACTTTGACTGGCCAGGGTGCTCCAGGATGCACTGGAATGAACTTGCACCTCCCTTTTTCCTCCTTTGCAAAGTAATGAATGGTTATGCTGTACAGGGAGAAGGGGGGAGGGGGAGGGCAATACCAAGCTTTAGTTCAGTGCACACTGCCAGCAATTCATGTTTCAGAGGGCACACATAGATAAGTGACACCGTCAAGGAACTTAGTGCACACCTCAGAGTGTAGTTATATCTCGTAACATTAAAACTCAAAACATTCCAGTCCAAAGCAGCAAAATAATTCCAGCAGGTTTCAATATACCCTTGGAACATCACATTATTAACTAGATTTTTTTTTGGGGGGGGGGGGGGGGGGAGGGGCCCCGGGGGGGGGGGTGTTCAAAATCAAATGCAACACAAAGTTATATCTCATATAAAACACAATGTGGAACTTGGAACGTAATGGATTTATTAGTGTCTCAACAGAAGCTACTAGGCTAGACCTTATTTGGTAATTTAGAATAAATTTAAAGCTACCTAAGGTTAATTAGAAATCACACAAGCCATTAATCTGAGGGATTAAATTCAAACCTCAAATAGGCTAAATCTTTAGAAAACAAAGTATTTAGATACCCCTAAGTTTTAGCGAGTACTCATTAATCTACCACTAACGGGGATAAAGAAAACAAACAGGATGGGGGGAAAAACCACCAAAAGGAATAAAAGCAAACAAGGCAGTGAAAAGGGGGAACACGGGGCATCTGTAATGACAAGAGAAAGAGAAAAGAAAGTGAAAAGAAAGTTCTTCCAGGTTGAGGATGAGGTAAGAGCTCTGTAACCAGTGTCTTTAAAAATGCAACAGTGCCAATTTACCACCCACAAAGTAGGATTATCTGTCAACTACTTGCTTTTTCTCTCCTTTCATTACTCTTTTCTTTGCCCCTCCTTCCCTCCCATGTAGCAATATTGTTTAATTCATTTGTCCACATGTTTCCATGTCAAGCTTTTTACCCCCTCTGAGATAAGCTTGCTCTTTTCCCTTAATTTCTCGAATGGCAATAGCAAGAGAATTTCCAGCAACCTTAATGAGAATAACTCAAATCATAGTTACATGGGTTGCCATACACTTTGGTAATTGGTACGTGGTATGGGAAAGGGAACGAGGAAAAATGCCTATGATGAATCGGGTATGTACGGCTAAGTTGTCATGTATGCAGCACGATTCCAGGATGATAGTTTTTTATAAAAAAATTTCTTACCTAGATTCATAATTTACTTTAAATTACAATTTTTTGAATAAATAAAAATAAAATTTAATTTTACCGTTCACTATTTTTTTCCCATAAAATAACTTATAAACCAATACTTATTTCTTATTTCGACCAAAGATTTTGCCCACTCAATAGTAAAATCCACAAATGGATTTAGCCTAAAGTTCCAAGGGTTCTAATTAATGTTTCATAAGTTTTTCAAGATAATTTAGAACCCCAACCGTCCAATCAATTCCTTTTAAGTAAATTACAGATTTGAAATTGTGGAGTGATGTAAAGGAGTTCTGGAATTTGTGTTAACACACTGACGTAGGACGCTCCAAGATCAATTGCTGCAAAAGAAAGAATTGATGTAGGACAGTCTACGAGCAATCCCCACACCGAGAAAATTTCAAATATACAACATTTCAATTCATTCAAATACATAACAAAGGAGTTTAAATAGAGAAGAAACCTAAAACATTAAAGAAACAAATAGATAACCTAATCACGAAGATATTATTTTGTAGCTAAGAAGATACCTGAAAGATAATATATTCACAAAACATAAACTAAATGATAATAAAATATCAAAATAGTTCTCATATGCCAATATTAAGATATATCCATATCTTTTTATTTCTTCTTTGTTTTTATCCTGCATCATTCTCCCCTAGATGGAAAAAACACATCCTGGACTTTTATAGAAGGACAGACTGAAGAAAACCAAGCAAGAAACCAACTTCACAATGCTTCACAAATGGAAAAAATGCAGTGCTTGCAACTTCTCCAAGAAAAGTAACAATGCCAGTAGTGGGTGTAACTTATAACCAACTAGGAGTTCGTTAGGGGTAAATGAATCAATATGCTCACTTGCTAGTCTTGACATCTTGTTGAACTTCTAGATACCAAAACTAAATATCCTCAGTAGTTGGCACAGGCTTGCATTTATAAGTAGCTTTCCGACACTCCTCATCTAGTGTAGCATTACATGCATCACTTTCTATAATTTCTGCCCACGGTCAACCACTGTTACCTTCATTCTCCTCATTGTGCATCATTGCATCTATAGATGAAAGGATTTGTTGTAGTGGAATCCGAGATGCACATGTCTCAAGCACTCTTTTACTCATAACCTGACCAGTGGATGAGGGACTACCCATATCTTCACTGCGAGATAGTATGGAAATAAGAAACTCCAACAAGGGATCATCTGCTTCTTCAAGAATACCAATGATGACAGACTCTATACGTGCAAGCGGTAGAGGAGAATGATCATCTTTAATTAATGCTAAAGATGGTGGAAAATGTCCAAGACAAGAGCATCACATTCAAGGTCTAACAGCACCATATAAGACTTAACTCGGGACATTGATTAAAGTATGCGACGTCTCTTATGGCATGATTTGTCATCACTATCAGGTAGGGCTTCAAAAGATGACACAATGACTTGAAAGGCTTTCTTCATAGCTCATCTTCAAAAAGGGAATTCGGTGTTGTGATATGAATGAGCTCAGAAAGGCATAAAGCACGAGAAATTCGCACATCAGATTCTGCTTGATTTGTAAGCACTTCTGAGATCAAAATTCCCTTCATAGAAACTAGCGCATCTTATATGGTTTTTAACGGATTCTGGTATACCTGAGGGCAAAGACCTCCAACTTTATCCGACAACCTGATAAGATCTTTGAAAGATGATGGGAGAGTTAGCAATTGAGTTCCATCTTGTAAAAGTTGACTTTGAAGTTCTCTCCCCAACAACCATGCTGGTCTGAGCGTCACCATGGCAACAAATCAGCTAGGCAGTACCTGAAAACCTTCCACAGCAGCAAGCAAAACTAAACATGAACATGATGAGCTGCTGACAAGCTGACAGTATTCAATTGGCGGCAGCGAACGTTAAATAGCCAGGACATAGGTTCTCCTTAAATACCTCTTGCCAACGAGTACAGCACAACAGTACAAGGACAGCAACAAGGGGTCGAACAGTAGCAATAAGGGTTTCAACAAGCAAAGGCGGCAGCAGCAAATAGCAACCATGGACTGCGACTTGGAGACAAGCCTCCGAGAACAGTTTCCGGCACGTAGGGGGTCCGGCCGCAGCGAGGCAGAAGAGGGGGTCGACCTTCTCTGCCACTGAGCGAAGGAGCCGTAACCTTCAGTTTGCAAGCAAAGGACGGTTCGCACTTAGGGTTTCGCGACTTGGTGGCTAACCAATTGAAACAAGAATTGATGCAATTTACCGCAATTGATTTGGGGCTTGTGGTCGAAATTTAGGGGGAAATCGAAGGGCTACGTCAATTTCGGGAGTCTTGGGTGGATTGAGGGCAAATCGGAGCTTTAGGATCGAAAATTGGGCCAAAATCGCACTTAGGGTTTGCGATTTTTTAGGGTTTAGGCGATGGTGGGACTCCAGCGATAGATGGGTGGTGGTCGACCAGAGGTTTAGAGATGCCTTAGGCATGGCTCTCCATTTGCCTGTCCTGAAATAGCCAAAATTGACTACGTAGTGAGCAAATTCTCTTCGACAGCCCTGCATTTCTCTTTACCACTCTATCTCCTCAACTTTAATTTCTTCATTGTTCCTCTTTTCTACCTCCAGAAAATCTCCATCGCCGAAAGAACAAAGCCTCTTCTTAGAACTTCTAGATCATTAACACAGCCGAATTGGGACATGACCCAGACTGATTTAGGTCATTTTTGGCCCATGTTTAGGGACAAACAAACTGGTTTGCCATTCTATGGGGTGATCATTGACAGATGGCAAAAGTTATTCAAACAACGTAATGACTAGTTACGTTTCTCCTGCACTAAAGCCTTTGATGCTTAGAACAATTCTCCGACGCAAGAATCCTTCCTTTTTTTAAATGGTGATCCCATCAGAATATTTAGGGGTCAACACCAAATTCTTGGTCTTTGTTTCAAAATTACAACCATGCCCCAAACACAAGCTCAATTCCTCTTCCCAAATCCCTACTGTCTTCAATTGTCCTCAAAACAACCAATTCAACAAATTAAGCAACATATATTTTTTCTCGTCTCTCCCTCGCTGAAGATCACTCAAGTGCCTTAATGTACTTCGCACCATTGATACCGGGTCGCAAGTCACCCAATGTAACAACAAATTGGTTCATCTGTGCCCAAATGTGGGTCAAAAATGACCCAAATACAGTTGATTTATGTCTCAATTCGCGACCTAGAAGTTGTATAAGGTTGAGTTTTTCCAACGATACTAAGAGGAGGGCAGAGAAATTCAAACATTTGACCGTGCATTTGAGTTGAAGTCGTTGACAATGGAGCTATATGGTACGAGAAAACGAGAAACAATAAAGAGACAACGGGTGGGCTGTAGATCAGGCGAGAGAAGGGGACAGCTCAAACTTTTCCCCAGTTCAGGAGAGAAACGCAACTAGAGAGGCATGCATAAAGCAGTTGTTTATGTTGACACAATTCCAAGGCTTCATTACATCACTCCACCATTTCAGACCTTCAATTTATTCTTAAATAAGAATTAATTGGACATTCTGCGGAGCTAAGTCATCTTGCAAAACCGATGAAACATCAATTAGAAATCAGTCTTGGTTGATTAACTATTTTTTAAAAAAGAAAAAATGTTGAAAGATAAATTAAACATACATAACTATTTATTCAAGAAATTACATAATGAAGTAAAATCTAGGTCTAAATAAGATAATTAAAAAACCTATCGTCCTCAAATTTTACCATGTACCTAACAACATGCTGCTACGTACCCGATTCATCACAGGTAGCATCCCACATTCCCATTCCCATTCCCGTACTAGATACCAAATCGTATGGCAACCCATGTTACTATGCTTTGCCAACTCCAGTATATTTGACCCATCTGATGTCAGCTATCCGTACAAAATAAAACAAGTTGATACAATGACAGGCACATGCTTGACATTATGGTATATTTTGACTACAGTGAAGACCAAACAGTTCCAACACCATCAGCCTTTAGTCTCCCTTTATGGCCAGAACAGCAAAACCATATTACCCTCTGAATCCACAGTGTCAAACAAACCTTTATCCTTCTAAATATGCATGGCCTAAGCTGAATCCAACATCTAAGAACTTTAACCCTCATTATCAACAAAATCATTAGCACTTCCATCCAAGTCATTCTCAACCTCTAGGTTCATTTCACCTTTCATTTTTTAAAGTAACTTCATCAAGTTCACTAAATCTTCCCATAACCTAAGAAACTGACTTTAGACTCTTTTCTATTTCTAAACTTAACACTGTATGTTACTTACTTCTTTACACCAAGATTTTAATCTTTCTCTTGAACTACCCTCTTCTCGGACCAGCTCTTCCCTCATTAGTTTCCTACACAGCTAATGCACATTCTCCTTAACCATTCCTCCTCCTCAGCATTCTAGCATCTGTTAATTCTCTCGCAGCTAGTGTCATACCACCTCATCCACCTTCAATGTCATCCAGGCCACAAGAAATCTTCGTCCAATCGGTTCGCAAGACTTCGACAATGACGCCAATAAAAGCAATGGCTGCCCCCTCACCCTTCATGATCTTATCAACATTCAAGAATCGACACATTACTGGGTTAAAGGAACCCATGTGGTCTTGAACTTCGCACCGTTCTCGAAATTCGAAGGATAAAACTCCATCAGGAAAGACTAAGGAAGTGCAAAACCCGCAAAGTTTGTGGAGTGCACAAATATCCTATTGATCTTACTGGCAAGCGCCATGATCAATTCTTCGGTAATAGTGGCATGGTGCACGGTATTTTTCCCTTCAACGGTTGCCATTGCATTCTTAGAAAATATTCAAGGGGATATTATCCCACTCTGATCAAGACCACTGAGCAGGTCTATTGATGAACTATGTAAAATATTGTGTCATTTCCTCCCTTTCATGGTCTTATTTTATTTGTCGGCCATATGCCATTCCTAATAGTGGTAGTGAACCATGCAATGAATAGCTGCCAGATTTGGTGATACAAGAACAATGGTTACCAACTTTGAGCCCCTGTCATTTAATAGGAATCAAAATTCGCATTGTGGCAAAGTACCATTAAAGATCTCATGATGCAACAATACCAGAGGCTGTGAAGTGTGAGGACAGATAAACCTGCAAAGCCAATGTTGAAATGTGGAGCGCTATGCAAAACAAGGCCACAAGCATAATCTAGTAAGCTCTCGCCTCCTAGATAAAGATAGATTATGTTGAAAAGGCAAACCAAAATGAGTTGACGGATAAGCTTTTTAAAAAAAAAAATACGTATGCACCATAAAAGCTAACTAGCCGGTTTTGTTTGAAGATGGAGTTATACTCCTTTTCAAATGGAAGAAAGAGACGATATCGAAGATCACATTAATTCACTCAAACTGCTAGCATGTCAATTGTTAAATGTTGATGAGAACAAAGAAGACAGCTATTATTCCCCCCGCTATTATTTGCCTCATCACTGAAGTCCTCCAATCCAATCGTGTAAACGATGCTCGTCTGCAAAACGACATTAAAGGTAAATGAGGCAATGAGAGCTGCAAAAGAATGAGAGAATGAGAAGGACCAAGAAGATTGTGCATTAGCTGTGGACGAAAATGAATGAGGAAGAAGTCAATCAAAGAAAAGGGGCGGGCCAAGATAAAAATCATCTTCGCTGAAAGCCATAAGTCTATGTTATTATTGCGGAGAAAAGCCCACATCCAAATTGTCATCCTACGTTAATGGAGGATTTAGGAAATTTGATGAAAGTTCTATTGTTCTAAGAAAAAAATGGAAGGTAAGTGAAGTTATAGATTGAATATGACTCAAATGCAAATGTGATCAGGGTGAGGAACATATCCTTTGCTGGAAGGGCCAATGAGATAATTGAGACTCTTTTAAGGGCTACAGTTCTTAGGTATCGCGATCAACATCTCCATGCACATTTGCAAGGACAAAAGTTCCTTTAATAATTTGCAACCAAATCGTGAGTATGGCTGTCATTGTGGGCAATAGGAGTTGATGGTTAAGCGTTCGACGTGCCATCTAAAACTCCAAGAAGGTGTAGTCAAAAAATTTCATGATATCAAGCATGTACCTAGTGCAAACATCAACTTCATCTCAGTTCATTAGGAGAGGTGACATCACAAAAGGAGCTAATTTCTTGTAGCTGGTAACTAGAGCAAAATAAAGTAATCAGGTGATCCTCTAGAAGGACAAGAACAATATATGTCACGTAATTGGTTGTCCGATGTTCAAAACTTTGTGAAGTTGTCATTTTTTTTTTTTTGGGGGGGGCAAGTTTGGAACAGAGAACAAGAGTTTGGCAGTGCCTCTAGATGGTCAAAGGTGGAGATTCATTAAGTGTTCCCTCTGTATTGCTAAAGCCAATGAATAAACAAATTAAAAATAATAACTAAATAAGGAAGAATTTTTGCAACACCTAAATTTTGGAGCAATGAGAATTGTTAAAAGCATCAAAGCCCTATAAATTATACAGTAAGTAGAGATGCAACATTGTTTGAATATTCCCCACCAGGATTTTCTACAAATTCTCTAGCAATTGCATCCAGGAAACACCAGAGAAGGAATAAACTCAATATATGAGAGAAAAGAACTTGACATGTAGTAGAACATTAAAAATACTGAGAGAGTGTATAAGCCACAACTATGTAGAAAAGCACACAAACCACAACTATGTAGAAAAGCAACAATACCCTATTGATCTTATCAGCAGTAGGGTTGATCAATCCTTTAGGCGAGAGCGACAGGTTCTTCAATCTTTTGCATTCAAAGTTATTATTATATTTGTTACAAAATATGCTAGTAGATATTACCCCCCCCCCCTCAGTGGGATTGTAGGGTAGGAATTTAAAGAATTGAACCATGTAAATTTCTTACATAAATTTCTCACTTTCATGGTGTTTTTTTAATTTTTGGCCCATAAATTGTTTCCCCACAACATTAAACGTTCTCATTCCATGTTCCCCATGAGCTGCATGTACTGGCAGATCCAGACGGTGTCCCGGTGATGCAAACAGATATCATGGAAAATTCTATTGCAGGACAAATAGGAAATTTAAAAATTTAGGTATTTTTATTTAGGAAGACACGATCTTTTAGTTATTTTATTTTATCATTTAGGGAGCAAATAATGGCCTTTTGATTGTATTATTATTTAGTTTCCTTATTGCATTAGGATGTGTTCCCCTACTTAAACTCCTGATTAAGTATTAGGGAGTCAGACTTGAATTTGAATTAAATTGAATTGAATTGAACTGAGAATTATTTGAGTGTTTTGTATGCGAATTCCCCCCGATGTAGGAATTGCTCTTCGAGCATCCTACATCAAATTTAATATCAGAGCGATTCGTTCCTAGCCGCTGCCCTTTGTGTTCCCTTTTTTCCCTTCCACATTCATCAGAGGGGGGGGGAGGAATCCAAAACCCAGAAACCCTAATTTCACAGCGTGCGTGACCTGCCAGCCCTTGTTTGCACCTCCAGGCAGTCGACAACCACCACACACCGCCACCCATAGACCACCCATCTCCAGTTGACCACCACCACCACCTGCCATCTCCTGAAACCCCAATTTCGTGAACCCTACCCTGCGTCGCCAATTTCGAACCCTAGATTTTCAATTCAACCCCAATCCCTCGTCGAATCCCAAAATTGACTTCATTCCTCAACAATTCGCTGATTTTCACACAAAAGCCCCACATCAAGTGAAGGAAATCGCATCAACTTTTGCTTCAATTGATTGTTTCCCAAACCGCGAAATCCTAACCCTAATTTTGAAAACTCTCCCCAAATTCAGCCTGCACCCATCAAGATATTCCCAAATCAGTTTCATCCCACCACTTACCTTTCCATTTCGTTCCAAAAACCTCGATCAATTGCAAGAAAAGACTTCCTTTTATCCTCCAATTGAGTGCATGTCAGGAAACCCTAAATCTCGACATACTTGTGCTTGACAATTGGAGGCTTGTGGGCCTTCGGTCAGAGATAGAGAAGGCTGAGACCTGAGACAGAGAAGGCTGAGACCTTGCTGGCCGGCCACCCAGACACAGCCGACCCCTTCTCGCTGGAATTTTCTTCGGCTGATTTCAGCCTGCCGGCTACTGTTGCTGCTGAAGTTGCTGTAGACTATTAATAGGTGCCGAGGTGCGTTGTTGTTGTGCTGCTGTCTCCACCACCACACCAAGGACTCCCGGCCTATCTCCGTCCATTCGCGGGTCAATTTGGCTGTTGTGGAAGGCGCGGAGCTAAATCCTTGACTCACCAATCACTAAGAGGTACGAGGAACTCAATCCACTTAGTTGTTTGCGTAAGATTTTTCTATTGCGAAAATTCGACTAATATCTGATTACTTAAGTCTTCGAGCACTAGAGATAAACCCAATTTCCCTACTTTACATTCCCTGTTACGCTCGAGTCATATCAATAATCCATATCAATTGTCGTGCTGTGTGTGTAGTGACTGTTTCTTGCTATCATTATTGTTGCAATTTGGATTTATCTCAACACGTGCATTTCTTGTCGCATTAAGCATGTCATCTTCTCCCAAACAACCTTACCAGTCCCAAATTAATGCACTCTCTGAAAGACTTGACCATCAAGATGAAAGGTCTGATCAACTTGAATCTAAGGTAGATCACCTCATTCGAGCCTTTGAAAAATCGTCCATGTATGACCAACCCAAGACTTCCCCACACATTACTGCAGACTTTATAGTTGGGGATAGTGATAGTCGTAAATGGCTCATCTATAAGTCAGGCCAACATGAGGAGTGTGAGTCTGAGGGGCCCAAACAACCACTTTACTGTCGCCGTCGCCGTCGCGATCGCGAGCAACGAAGTAGTTGGAGACATGGTCAGGGAGATCTTAGAAGTCATAGGTTTGCCACCCCTAGAGATGACAGAAGGTCAAATAACTATAAGGAGCCTAGAAATACGAACCCCGAAACTGATCATAGGAATGTTCACGAGAGTTACTCTGATATTACTCAAAAGGTGAAAGTAGATGTGCCCTCTTTTGATGGAAAGATAGATGCCACCCTTTTTTCTAACTGGATGGTTGCCATGGAGGATTACTTTGATTGGTATGAAATTTTTGATATTGAGCGAGTTCGATTTGCTAAGATGAAACCCGCAGGACCTGCTAGGAAGTTTTGGTACACTGTCACGAGCACCTTGAGCGAATGCATCAACCTCTCATCAACCAATGGGAAGTCATGAAGGATAGATTAAAAGAAAACTACCTCCCCTCTTCCCTAGAACTCACCTTGTGGACCAAATGCTTGACCTTCGGCAGCCTAGTTCTTGTGTGTCGGAATATCTTAACGTGTTTGAGGAGTTGATTCAACGTTGTGAGTTGGTAGAAGACCCATCCTTCACCATAGCACAATTCATCCGTGGCCTACGACCCAATCTTAAATGTGATGTGATTTTATCTTCTCCTTTCACATTAGATGAGGCTTGCCACAAAGCGTAAGAAGTTGAAAAACTCAATAAGCCCGTTCCTGTGAGGCGTCCCACCCTTCCAACTAGGCCTTCCACCCAAGTTGTCTCTAAGGCACCACAATTTTCGGCAAGTGCTTCTAATGCAAAGGCCTCTAGCCTTCCTGCTTCCTCTAACTCACCCGTCTGCTAGTGCTTCCCGAACCCCAACTGATAAGGCCGTCCAATGTTTTAGTTGTCGGGGGAGAGGTCATTATACTTCCGAGTGCCCGCATCGCACCCTTGCCTTAGAGCATGAGCCCATTGACTGTGAGGATGAGATTTTGGCGCCCGAGAGAAGTTATGAGGATCTTGTCAATGTTGAAACCAGTCTCCTTCAGGGCGATGCTCATCTTAGGTTGTTAGGTGCCTTTTGTCCAATCCATTTACGAGCGAGGAGTGGAAACGTACCACCATCTCATTCTCATCTTGCTAGATCGGGTGACACTTTGATGAAATTGGTTATATACGGGGGAAGCACCATGAATGTTGTAGCGTAGTCCACTATTAAGGGTTATAACCTAAAGGTTGAACCCCAACCTTATCCCTTTAAGGTAACTTGGGTCGACAAGACCAGCCTTACGATTTCCCGCAGGTATAAGGTCCCTATCCTGAGGGTACAAGGATGAAATCTTATGTGATATCCTTCCATGGATGCAGCTCACCTTCTATTAGGTCAACCCGGCTCACCTTTTGTTAGGTCAACCCTGGCTGTATGACTGAAATATCATTCCTCATGGTAGGAAAAATCCCTAAACTTTTAGGTTCCAGAAGAAGAACATTACTCTTACCCCATATCGACCTAAAGAGTTGTCTTCCCCCAACCCACAGCCATCACCGACCTCGTCGTCGCCTATGGCTTCCTATATTTTACCTCCAACGAAGGGCAACATCTCTCTTCTTCAGTACAAACCCTTCGAGAAATTAGGTAACTCTAATAAGTTTTATCTTACAATACTCGCTAGGGAGGCATTTGACCACATTACCTTCCCTCACTCCCCTTCAAATGAACCGCCTTTCCAGGGCCCCACAGCTGAGATCACAGACCTTCTTAAAGAGTTTGTGATATTGTTCCTGAAGAGCTTCTTAGTGAGCTCCCTCTTAGAGACATGCAGCATGCTATTGACTTAGTCCCTAGTTCCCAACTCCCTAATCTTCCTCATTATAGTTTGAACCCTACTGAGCGAGCGGAATTAAATAGGCAGGTTCAGGCACTATTGTCTAAGGGTTTCGTTTGTCATAGCATGAGTCCTTGTCCCCTCCTTACCCCTAAAAAGGATGGATCTTGGCAGATGCGTGTCGATAGTAGAGTCATCTATAAGATCACCGTCAAGCATGGATTTAAAATGTAGTCGATCCGCGACAAAACGGCTGCATCAAAAAGGTTTTTGAGTTGGCCGAATCGCGTTTTAGCCGTGATATGGAACGCGATTTCCGCATTAGACCGATTTTTCCATATCGCGACCGAAACCGCATTTTGAATCCTTGCCGTCAAGTATAGGTTTTTCATTCCGAGGTTAGAGGACATGCTTGACTGTCTTACTGGAGCTAGCTAGTTCTCTAAGATTGACTTACGTAGTGGCTGCCTCCAAGTTCGCATTAGGCCCGAAGATGAATGGAAGACTGCTTTTAAGAACCAAGATGGTTATGCCTTTCGGGTTATCCAACACCCCTAGTACTTTTATGAGACTCATCATCCATGTTCTTCAGCCATTTATGGGGAAATTCCTAATTGTTTATTTTGAAGACACCTTGGTGTATAGTAAGTCTAGAATAGATCATGTTGACCATCTTAGACAACTTTTCTGCACACTGAGATAAGCTAAGTTCTTTGCTAATTTAAAAAAGTGTGTCTTCCTTCAACCTCAGGTCCTCTTTTTAGGGTTCATTGTGTTTGCGCAAGGTATCTCTGCTTATGGTATCTCTGCTAACCCTGACAAAGTTAAAGCTATTAAGAAGTGGCCTAAACCCAAAACCATTACCGAGGCTCGGAGTTTCAATGGCCTTGCCTCCTTCTATAGGAGATTCATTAGGCACTTCAACTCTATTATGACACCTATTACAGATTGCTTAAAGAAGGGACCATTTCAATGGCCTCCTAAAGCATCATTTGGTTTTAGGGAGATTAAAGAGAGAATGTCATCTACCTAGCCCTTAGACACCCTGATTTTAGCAAGGTATTTGAGGTTGCCTGTGATGCCTCTGGATATGGCATTAGGAGAGTGTTAAGTGAAGAGGGTCACCCTGCATTTTTTAGTGAAAAGCTCAGTGCCTTTAGGCGGGTGAAGTACACAACATTTGAGAAAGAGTTATATGTCTTGCTTCAGTCCCTCCGCCATAGGCAGTATTACCTTTTACCTCAAGAGTTTGTTGCATACTCTGACCATGAAGCCCTTAAGTATTGGAGCTCTCATACTAGTGTCAATTCCTAAGCATGCAAGGTGGGTTTGATACATCAGTGAGTATTCTTTTGAGCTTAAGCATAAGTCTAGGGTTGAGAACAAGGTCGCCGATGCCCTCAGTTGTATTGGTTGTCTTCTACACACAATGAGGTTGAGGTCGTCGGCTTTGACAGAGTAAAGGATCCTTACTCTTCCTATCTTGATTTTGGCCTTGTTTATTCATAACTTTTTGACGGGTAATCGTCGACCCTATGCTGACTTTGTTCTCCATGATGGTTATCTGTTTCGAGGTTCTCAATTATGTATCCCCCGGACTTCATTCAGAGACTTGGAACTCTCATACTAGTGTCAATCCTAAACATGCAAGGTGGGTTCAGTATATCAGTGAGTATTCTTTTGAGCTTAAGCGTAAGTCTGGGGTTGAGAACAAGGTCGTCGATGCCCTCAGTCGTATTGGTTGTCTTCTACACACAATAAGGGTTGAGGTCGTCGGCCTTGATAGAGTAAAGGATCCTTACTCTTCTTGTCTTGATTTTGGCCTTGTTTATTCATAACTTTTGATGGGTAATCGTCGATCCTGTGCTGACTTTGTTCTCCATGACGGTTATCTGTTTCGAGGATCTCAATTATGTATCCCCGGACTTCATTCAGAGACTTCCTCGTTTGGGAAATGCATGCATGGGGGTTAGCTAGTCACTTAGGCAAGGATATGACCATTGCACTTGTGAAAAATCGCTTCCATTGGCCTTCTCTTAAGAGGTATGTCTCCCGCATTGTATCTCAGTGTTGTACATACATGCCAACTTGCTAAGGCCAGGAAGCATAACACGCATCACATGTTGCTAAATTAGTCTTTCGCGAGATTGTTCGGTTGCATGGTCTTCAAGTCTCAATTATGTCGGATAGGGATATAATATTCATGAGTTATTTTTGAAAGACATTATGGGAACTGCGTGGCACTAACTACTCTCAAATTTTCTACAGCTTTTCACTCCAAATTGATGGGCAGACCGAGGTTGTCAATCGAAGCCTTGGTGACTGACTTAGATGTGTCATAGGAAAGAAATAGGGTACATGGGGCTTAACCTTACCACTTGTCGAGTTTGCTTACAACAATGCTGTCAATAGATCCATAGGTAAGAGTCCTTTTGAGATTATCCATGAGCATTCCCCCTACTCCTACTGACCCTATTTCCCTCTCTCCGGATGCCCGAGGATCCCAACCTGTCTCGACATTTGCCCAGCACATACATGATTTGCATGCTGAGATTCGTCGTAAAATTCCAATGAGTAATGACAGTTATAAGCTTTCCGCTGATGTGTGCCGCAAAGACATTTCTTTTGAGGTGGGTGACTTTGTTAGGGCTCGTATTCGACCTGAACGACTATCCAAAAATCCCACAAAAAGCTCCACGTCGAGCCATGAGTCCTTACCAAATTGTCCGGAAGTTGGGATCTAACGCGTATGTACTTGATTTACCTGACAACTTGGGTATTAGTCCTATTTTCAATGTGGAAGATCTAACCCTTTATCGAGGTACTTTTGAGCCTCCTAGTCTTCCTTTTGGTGCTGCTGCAGGCACCCAGGTTCCTAAGCTACCTCATTTCCCGCGGTCACACAATGATATTGAGGTTGTGCTGGATGATGAGTTCAAGTCGTCTTCTCCCGGTGGCTTCCGTCGCTTCTTGGTGCAATGGTTTGGCCACCCACAAGCAGATCCCACTTGGATTACAGAAGATGAGTTCCGTGAGCTAAACCTTGCACTCTTGGAGTGATACCTAGGCGGAGTCGAGTTCTTCTCCAGCGAGGGAGTATGATGTATGATGCAAATAGATATCATGCAAAATTCTATTCTAGGAGAAATAGAAAATCTAAAAATTTAGGAATTTTTATTTAGGAAGACACTATCTTTTAGTTATTTTATTTTATCGTTTAGGTTGCAAATAACATCCCTTTGATTATGTTGTTATTTAGTTTTCATATCGCACTAGGATGTACTTCCCTGTTTAAACTCCCGATTATATATCAAGGAGTCAAACTTGAATTGTATTAAATCGAATTGAGAATTATTTGAGTGTTTTGTATGTGAATTCTCCCGGAGTAGAGATTGCTCTCAGAGCGTCCTACATCACCTAGGCAGCTATTAGTCGGAAAAAAATGAGAACTCCACATAGTTCTTAGAATTTTTAAAGTGAAATCCTCCCCCCCCCCCCCAAAAAAAAAAAAAAAAATAGATACTAATGAAAGTCTAAAAAAAAAGATCCTGGCTGCAAGAAACAATCCTGACAGCTAACAGCATAATCTAACCAATACGCTAGCCAAGGCTAACTCATCATCCCAGATACAGAAGTAATTTGATTCATTAGCCCAAAAAAAATCCAAATACTACTTGAAATAATAACCAACCACAGAAACAAAGAGGAATCAATCAAAAAGCATCAATCCCACAAAGAAAATCATGATAGCATTCTGAAACCTTCTGTGCTCCTTAAAAATTATAAAGTGAAATCCCACAAAAAATAATTGATAATTATCAATTTCTAAAAAGAAAGTTTGTGGCCGCAAGCCACAAGCCTGATAACGAACAGCATAATCTAACGAATATACTAGCCAAAGCTAACCCATCATTCATACACAAAATCAATTTCATTCGTTAGCAAAGAAAATTCAAACCATACTTGAAATAATCAAAAATCAACCAAACACAGAAAAAAAGAGGAATCAGTAAGCATCAATCCGACAAAGAAACAAAGACAAACCTGCCATCAAATCGGGCGTCAAAGACGAAGGAAACCAAGTGATGATCAGGGTAATTCTCATCAATCTCAAGCTTGATTGTACCCTTATGAACATTGACATCATTCTTCACGACTTTTGCGTTCTGATGATCCACATAAAGCGGCGGTGGGCCGGCATTCATCGGTGGACCCATCGGAGGCCACCCATTTCCATGACCACCGTAAGAATACGCATAATTGGGGCGACCCATTAAGGGATTTGGGTAGTTGAACGAATTCTGCCAACCTGGGTTGTATTGATTTGAAGGAATAGGAGGTGGGTAATTGTAATTGTACTGGGTTGTGGTCGTTGGGTAGGGGTTGGGGTAAGGGTTTGAAGATGCATAGCCATAGTAGTTGTTTGGCGGTGGGGCTGTGGTGGTGGTGGTGGTGGTGGGGGAGTTGTGGTAAGGGTTTGAAGATGCATAGCCATAGTTGGTGTTTGGCGGTGGCAACGGCGGCTGAGGGGAGGAGGTGTGGTGGAAGTACGGTGGTTGTGGCGGCGGCGCGGCGGGGTAGTAAGGAGGAGGGTGGTGTGGACGATGATAATGGTGGTGGGTGTTTCGATTGGGGCCAGACTCAGAACTGAATGAAGATCCCATGTCTTTTGGGTAAAATGATGGCTATTTCAAGATGATCAAGAGAGAGGAAAAAGAGGGACGGAATAAAGGTTTTCAGATCATGGTGGATGGTATGGTAGAAAATGGAAGAGTTCTTGCGTATGCTGGCTGAAACGGTCAAAAAAACAAAAGCCCAGTCAAGATGGTGCGCTAGAGAGGGGGGGGGGGGGGAACGGGAAATAAAGATGAACATGTTCGAGAAGACAATTAAGTGCCTTCATCATGCCTCATACCTTAAGCAAAGAATCGTTTCAAAAAGTTGGAATGAAGTGAAATCGGAAAGAGTTCTAAAAATTTTATATCGTTGAACTTTTAATTAAGGTTATGATGACATGGATAGTATGTAAATAAATTTGGTGACATAACTTGCTAAATAAATAATAATAGCAATAACAATAATAATAATAATAATTACAAACCCACTCAATATCATTAGAAACAACAATTACTAGACTCAAAATTGTCAATTCATTTGGAAATATTACAAATTTAATTATTTAATCAAATTTAAATTGATCCAATCTAATTAAAGATAATATGATAAAAATCAAGCTGCTCCAAAAATATATTTAATGCAAATCCAATGCATTGCTATGCGTTCATAGAACATCAAAGGAGACTCAACTATGAACAAATTTCAATTAATCCCACTCCAACTTAACAAGAATAAAATAATTTTCAATTAATCCCACTCCAACTTAACAAGAATAAAATAATTGGAGAATATATTTATGCTAATTAATGCCCTATTCGGTGAAATTAGTGGTTCAAGTAGTAGATAGCGGTTCAGGTAGCAGATAGCGATTTAGATAGCAGATAGCGTTTCTGGTTTAGCTGTTAACGGATAGCTGTTTGGATAAGCAGTTGAAATAAATATATTCGGTGAATTTAACTGTTGGGTTAGCTGATTAATGTAAATTGACATAAAAGGATATAAATAATTTTCAAAGATAAAATTTCCAAATGATATTTTTTGGCAAAAAAATATGAAACGCTACTTTTGAATGCAAAATGCTAATACTATTAGTTTTTCAAAAACGCTGCTTAAAATGCTAAATGCTACTTGAAATGCTAGTCAAAATACTATTTTATCGAACACTAAAAATTACCTAATAAGTGTATTAACTTAGTGAAAATATCAAACGCTATTTAAAACGCTGTTGCTGAATACGCCCTAGCCCCTAAGTCTTAATTAGTAACTTCGTTGGAGAATATTACCATAAATTTTGCAGTATCATTCTAAAGCTAATTTATTTTACAAATTCCATTCAAATAATTGGAATTATTGAAAGTAATTTCATCGTTAACATGACATGATACATTAGCGTTGTCACAATTTGAATTACACAAGTTTAGACCTGAAAAACGTGTGATGCTATTGTCAATCTGCGTTGGATAATTAAATGTATGTTTGTTCAAAGTTACTAGGCGTAAAATAATTTATGGTAATATAAGATATCGTTTCAAAATAATTAATTCAACTTCTTTACATATCAATATTAGACGTCATCCAATTAAGTCATGTTATCTATTTCCAAAAAGAAAAACGGCCACATCATCAATATTACAATAAAAGATAAAAGATTTAATGCAGTCAAAGGGCATGCACCTTCTTTTTAAAGGTTGAGGGTATTTTCCGCCTTTGATGAAAAGTTTAGTAGACATTTTAATTTTTATGCCAATAGGTATGGCAGTTATGTTTCTCATTTTTCATTGTTAACATTATTTTTTTAATAGATACATTTTTTTGGTAAGTGGGCCTAACCCACTAAGCACATATCTCAAGGGTACACAGTGGATCGGAACAGGTCAAGGGATAAGGGATACCAATGCTTAGACAAGAAGCCCGGGAACCAAACTCAACCACATAGCCTCATGCATACAGCACCACACATTCCTCCCCCTTGGAGTTGGACTTGGGTGGAGAGTGTGGGAAAGACAACACTGACCATCCAACCAACTGCTTTTTGGTTATAGACACATTATTGTTTAGTTTATTCATGAAATTAGAAAATTTGAAGAGGTAAGGGTTGAGGGGAGGAAGGAGGACCCTATACCTCAATGTTAGAGTGATTATTCAAAAATGCGATTTCAATTTTAATTTTTTTAAAATAAAACCATGAATACCAACCCCCCCCCCAAAAAAAAAGAGGTTGAACTAAATGACCCCATAGTTGGATATTTTTTGTATTCCCTAATTAAATCAGCTAATCTAAGATCACAAACCATTAATATATCTAAGTTAACTATTAGGATTGGTTAGAATTTGAGTGAAAACAATAGGGAATCACAAAATACGATAATAACAAGATAGAAAACAAATACAAAGATTTACGTGGAAAATCCCAAATAGGAAAAACCACGAGTGGCAATGAGTGAAAATCCACTATAGTGATGGGAGAGTACAGAATTGATCTCAGAGCAATGTGCCATAAGAATAGATCACCTAGTGATTACAAATTCATTCAGAATGCTCTCTTTCAAAACAAGAATAGTGAAAACCATTGGCTGATCAAAGAGACGAACAGTTTTCTAGATGCTCAAATGATGCTTGTGTGTTGATGTGTTTGATGCCTCTTGGGGCTTAAGGCTATGCCCCTTATAAAGACATCAAAGGGTAGAGATCGAGAAAACCCTAGCAGAAACAGTCACCGTGCTCACCACGGACCATAGTCTGGCCCATGAACTGTCTGTGGAGGCCACTGCTGAAGTACGTATGGCCACGGAACGTGGCCAAGACTTTTGATACTTCGTGGTGGATTAGGCAACGGAATTTGGGTCATACTAAACCCATTAACACGTATTTAGTTAGTTTTTTTTCTTTTTTTGTGGTGAGAATTAGTTATAGGTATATGTTGATCATCTTATCAAAGGTATATTTATTGATTATATCTTACCAAACTAAATACTATCATTGTTTGGCTTATAATGTTCATTTGAATATTTGTATTTCAGTTAAACTGTATGTATGGAACAAGATGAGGGAGATAGATTGAGAGTAAGAGGAGTAAATCTTAACCATAAGATTCAAATCTAGTCACTACAAAGATACACCTGATCTGCGACGGAAACACCGGTGGAAAAAGAACATTTTTCTGACGGAAAATACGACGCGAAATGTCTCGTCGGAATTCAGCTCGTCGCAAAAAATAGTCCGACGGAAAACCCCCGTCGGTGAGACCGTTGGACAATGTTCTGGGTGCAGGCAGTTTTGTAGAGGGGGAGGGAAATTCCAATGGAATTTCCGTCGGAATTTCCCTCCCCTCAAAAAAAAATTTTTCCTTTAAAAAAATTTTTTTGTTCTCAAAAACAAAGAAAAAACTTAAATATATCACGACATATAATAATTACCAAATATAAAGTTTTACATCTGCCAAAAAAAGGTGCTAAATTAAATATTAATCACGACATTCATAAAATACAATTGTTTTGGATCTACACGCAGATCATATAAACTACACACAGATCATATAAATCAATCAGAATCAGATAAATTTGTGGGATCATCGTCATTGTCATTTTGGGAGTCCTCTTCATCATCAGGGTTCAAGTTGATTTGGCTGGAAGAATCTGTACTTTGTCCTTTAAGAAATCTTAAATTTTTTTTCATCATGCGCTCTGTCTTCCCCTACTTCTTGGCAATTTGATTTATAGCCTCTGCTTGCTTGGTTATGCTCTAATTGAGGAGTTGCAGTTGCTCTCTTGGATCAAAATGCTCAGCTGATGAGTGACGTGCAGCTGCAATTGTAGCTGATTTCTTTAACTTGACCCCCTTCGTACTAAAACCTATACACGACCTTTTTGTCCAAATTTTCTTTAACCCAAAACTCTTATGGGGTCATGGGGGACAGTTGGGAGCCTCTTTGAGTTGCAGCTTGAGTGTACTCCTACCATTTGTTGTGATGATCCTCCTGAAAATTGTCAAAAATAAAACTATTTCATACTAAACTGACAATTATAACCTATGAATAATCTCTAAATAAAATGTGCCAAACTTACATATTTTTTTACAGATTTTTTATCTACAAAAGTTTTATCTTTCACCTTGCAGTGAGTATCCTTAAACAGTTCCTCACATGTGAGTTTCCTACCTAATACTTTGACCTAAAGAAAAAGAAGTAACGAGTGATTAAATGTAAATAAGGACGAAAACCTCAATCCATACCATACATTATATATAAGAAATACGCTTATTAATAATCACATTCCTTATCAGGCGCCTTTTCCTTTTACTAATCGGAATTGAGCCACATGTATGTAACGAATGATCAAAACCTTCTGCATCACTCAATCAATTCTTTTTATTTTGTTGACTCAATTTTTTGAACTTGTGATCCTCACCCCAATGTTTAAGCATCTCATTCCAAAAATTAGGCGGTAACCACTTCGACTTTTTGTTGTACTTCCTGGTATATTCAAGAATGTCCCTCAGTCGAGCTGCACCTCTATACTCAAAGTTATATCGTATCTGAGTTTCATTATCTGGATGCCAGTAGTAGTGTTTCTGTGACAAAGTTGAAGTATATTAGTAATTAAAGATCTCAAACAATCCAATGACGACTTTCAAATTCGTTGTACAGAAAATTAATCTTGAACTCATTAAACCATATGTCTCTCTGAGATTGTGGAACTTCCCTCAACGTGGTCCAAGGACGTGGGCACTTACCTACAAAACTTTCAACAATTTTTTGAACTACACCCTGATATGGAACAAAACTAAGAACCAAAAAAGAATTTGTTAAAAGTAATTATTGTAGGCATTAAAAGAATATGATCACTGAAGAAGTTAGAAAATTTATAATGAACTTACGTATCACCATCAGGTTGTAAATATATTTTATTATTGGTGCTTGCAGTTTTACTATCAGGTGCAGGACTTTGTCTATCTCTTCCTACCCCTTCATTTTGGACCCCTTCATTATGCACTGAGTGACTTGGCATTCTAGGTTGACCCATAATCTGATTACTGTTAAAATGTGGACTAACAATGTCAAACTGTTGATAAAGTAATGGAGTAGCTGAAGTACCACCCATGTAAGGAGTATTGGGTTGGATTGGTGACTGCATACTCGCACTAAAAAAAGGTGGTTGCATATGGAGTTGCTCATTCATACTACCAAAATGATTTTTGAATGGTTGAGTTGGATCAAGAAAACCTCCAAACATTTCACTGAAAGTGTTTGTTTCATAATTTTGATCGACAAGATCATACTGTGGGGTTGGTTGTGGTGCTTCTCTACCCGCATCATTCCTAACCATTCAACCTTGACCACATTCACCATTGAGTCCAGACATCTAATAAATAAGAACAAAATTAAAAAAATACAACAACGCAAATATTCACAGTACATATATACAATTGTTTTTCCTAGTTTGCAATTAAAAAATATTACATACACATGCATAAGTATCCATGCAACTAAAAGATTAAATCAATCATTGTGGGACACATCATCATCGTCGTCATCATCACTTTGCAATGTCATATTTTCTTCGTCGTCATCATCATCAGTGTCTTCAGCTTTATCCTCCCATTCACCTTCTTCATCCTCTTCATCACCATTATCCTGTTCACCATTTCCATCATGATCATCATCCTAATCATGTCCATTAATATCTTCAGCTTGTGCAGCTTCATCGACTAATGTTGTGGCTATTACGTTATCCACATTCATGGTTGTCATTCCTAACTGTTGATAGGCATGTTCTAGATTATCCTTATCTTTAGGGGCACCGTGAGGTTTGTTCGGTACGGCTACCCATGAATTTGCTTTTCCTGATATTCCCTCAGGGTACTTAAGATATACCACTTGGGTTGCAGTATCAGCAAATATGAATGGGTCAAACTTTTTGTAACATCTGGTATGATTAACCTCGGGATATGGGGTAAATTTAGGATAACGTAGCCCACGAGGAACATTTGGATCAAACCACTCACAATTAAAAAGTACACATTTTTTAATTGGTTCACCCATAAATTCAACAGGAATGATTTCATGGAGTATGCCATAGTAATTCCCTGATACTTCATCACCTTCGCCAACTCCTTTGACACACACGCTACAATTATATGTGGCTTTACCTTCATTTCTAGCCTTGGTATGAAACTGATAACCATTAACTTTATATCTAGAAAAACATTCGACAATCATAATCGGTCTATGAGATAAGTTCACCAAAAAATCTTGCCTCTCATCATTAAACACCCAGTAAAAATTGACCTAGGAAGAGAAAAGAAGGTAATTCTCTTTAGAGTTACAAAAATATCTTATAGGAATTGAAGATTAGTTATGAAAAATTACTTACATTATACTCAAACCACTGTGTAAAATTTGCCTCAATGAATAAGTCAACTTCCATATCACTCGCGTTTGGATTATGACCGCGAAATTGATGTTTGAACCAGCTGCATTATTTCATGAATGAAATTATTTAATTACTCAACAATTATTAACTATTCAAATCAATTATTAAGTATTCAAATGAAACTTTTAGTAACTGATATACTTACTCCAAATATGGTTGCACTTCATCACAATTCAGTAAAATGTAAAGGCAAGCGACACGGTGCTTCGGCTCAGTAAGATATCTTTTTCCTCGATTTCCAAATGGAGTACTCTTACGGTTGAACATCGACAGAGTTGGCATTTGTGGTTCGAGTTGTTGCATACCCTCATTACGCCCAATATTTAGGCGATGCAAGCTTCACTGAAAATAATACTCAGTGAATTATTTAATCTCAAATGCTAAGTATGCGTGAACCATAGATGCCTCTATACGAGTTTTGTTCTTTGCCGTAGGCTTCAACCAGCCAAAGTACCTCTCAAAAAGATACATCCATTGATATTGAACAAGACCACCTAATAAAGCTTCTTCGACTAAATGAATGGGCAAATGTTCCGTGACATTCCAAAAACCAGGAAGGGAAACTGTCTCCAATTTTCAAAGAATTATAGCAATGTTCTTGTTCATCTTTTCAAGCATACTAACATGCAACTCACTCGAGCATAGGTTCTTGAAAAATTCACTCAATTCGACCAAGGGTCCCAAAACATCTTTCGGAAGAGCAGCAAAAACTACGGGAAGAAGATTCTCTAAAAATACATGATGATCATGGCTTTTCATATTTTACAGCTTTGTTTTAGATGGATCCACCCAATTTTTCACATTAGAAAAATAATCATCAGGCACATGAACCTCCCGCAACCATTGACAGAAAGCCCTTTTTTGAGGTAACGACAGTGCAAACTTGGCTTTCGAATTACACAATCTATCAGTGGACCCTCTTGTAGCCAAGTTCAACTCTTGCCTACTAGACAAAATAGACATATCCATTCTTACTTTAATATCATCATTTGTTTTTCCCGGAACATCTATCACTGTGTTTATAATATTTTCACTGAAATTTTTCTCAATGTGCATAACATTAAGGTTATGCCTCAGAAGTTGATACTTCCAATAAGGCAGCTCCCAAAAGATACTTTGCTTTATCCAATTATGTTCATTTTTCTCAAATCCTAGAATTTGAAAATGTATAGTTGTAGTCACTTTAGGCAATGTCGATACTATATCAGATAACATTTTACCAGAAATCCTTTGGAGAGGGCCAATGTGTATGCTCTTCTCTTTATGAAAAGTAACTTTATTAGCTCTAAAACAATGATTCTGAGGCAAGAATCGACAATGGCAATCGAACCAAGATGGCTTTCATCCATGCTGTAATTGGAATGCAAAATTTGGTGCATACAAACCGGACACGCTAACAACCCATGAGTACTCGAACCGGATAACATACCACAGGTGGGAAAATCGTTAATTGTCCACATCAACGCAGCATGCAATCTAAAAGTTTTCTCGTATGAAACATCAAATATGTACACCCCAACATCCACAACATTTTCAACTCATCAATTAAGGGTTGCAAGTACACATCAATCCTGTTCTTCGGATTTGTTGGACCCAGAATAATGCAACTTCAAAACATGTATGGAGTGGTCATACACATATATGGAGGCAAGTTATAAGGTGTAACAATAATTGGCCACATAGAATACGATCTTCCATATACGAAAAATCGTTTGAAACCATCAGCACAAAGACCTAACCTTACATTCCGAGGTTCTGCTGTAAAATTTGGATACTTATGGTCGAAATGCTTCCAAGCTAATCCATCTAATGGATGCTTGAGAACACCCGATTCTTGGCGGTGCTCATGATGCCATCTCATGTGGATGACGGTCCTTTTTGAGGTATACAGCTGTTGCAATCTTGGGATTAAAGGTAGATAGTGCATTTTAGCACATGAAACATCCTTATGACCTCGTTGGTTAGAGTTCTTTGGCAATTGTCATGCATGTCCACAAAATTTGCATGCGGACAAATCCTCATCCTGCTTATAATAAAGTATGCAACCATTTAGACAACAATCAAATTCCTGAACATCCATGCCTAATTCTCTCACTTTTCTGACCTGCTGATGATAATTTTTTGGAATTCCACTTTCAGAAGGGCATATATCTTTCATTAGACCAACAACTTCATTGAAACAATATTGAGACATGTTGTGCCCCAATTTAATACTAAGTAGTATCACAGATGTTTCAAGTTCAGTTATGTTACACCCTTCATATAATGATCTTTTGATAGATTCAAGTATAGTATAAAATGCCTCAGGATTTACGTCATGATGGCTACTCATGTTCATTTCATTAGCTTGGAAGGCAGCATGAAGCATGTTCTCCATATCGTTATGATCGTTGTGATCGTAATCAAAATTCATAAAATGTGAACTACTTGCACCCCCTGCTTCTGAATTATCTTCTTCCCCATGACTTGTTTAATATCAATAATTCTTCACAGATCCCTTTCTATACAAATGAGACTTTACAACGTCAGGTGTAAAATACTGCATATTCTTGCACTTCACACATGGACATCTATAAACTCCATTAACTCTATATTCCTCCTGATTTCGTGCAAATTCATCAAACATATTAACTCCCATCAACCACTCATCTCTAAGCCCATGTCCATCAGGATTTCCTCTCCTATACATCCATTGACGATGCAACGGCCCATCCATATGTTGCTAATATGATTGCCTTAATTGTTATGTAAACTACAATTAATTGTAATAAATATCTTTTAGAAATCTATTTGATCAGTTCAACATATATATATGTATTACATAAAAATATATTTAATAGAACTATTAAATATATCATAATACACCTAATTAAACATCAAATACAAATTACATAATTTATTTCACACTTCATTCAAATAAACAAATCAAAAAAAACAAAATACTATTACCCAAAAGATAAAATAAAAATACTTAACAAATCAAATAAAAAATTAACCATACTTCAAACAAGAATATTCTTCACGTACTTCCCAATAATTAATATACACAACAAATCAAATCAAAAAAAACATACTTAACATACTTAAACTATACACCAATATTTCACATCACTGTATTATTTGTGAAAATAAATGTAATTAAGCATCAAACACAAATAAAATTATTTATTTCGTACTTCGTCCAAATAAATAAACCCAAATAAAAATAATAAAATATAATACAATTAACATAATGAGCAAATTTCAATTAATATATACGTAACAAACCTCAATATTGCAAAAATAAAAGATAAATTCTTAACATATCGAACAAATCATACAGAAAATTATACATACCTCAAAAACACACACACTTCACATGCTTACAAAACATTAATATATATCACAAATCAAACAAAAAACAAACATACTTAGGAAATTTAAAGTGTTCACTAAAACAAAACAAATTGCACATGTTTAATATACTTCAACATTTTATAATAATTATATAATTATTATAAATGCACATGCTTATCATATTTTACTGCACTTATTCAAATTAATACACTTCACAAATAAAATTAAAAATTAACATAATTCACATCCATATTTTATAAAAAAATAAATTAAATAAATTATCCAAATTAAATATGATTCAAAATTTAATTTTATGAAAGTTAAGAATACACACAAAATTAATATATATAATTTCAAAATACAACAATTACACTAACCTTTAAATACTCACAAATCAAAGCAGATTAAATAAATTATCCAAATATGCTCTCCTCTTTCTCTCTCTTCCTTGCTCCCTCTCTGTCTCTCTCTTCACGGTTTTAAATGATTTCAAAACTCATCCAAAATCTATCCAAAATATTTAAAACCGTAATTGTAGTGATTAATCATTCACAAAATAAACTAAAAATATGTAACTAATCAACCAAATCATACAAAAAATTAACCATATCTCAAAAAAAGAATATTATTCACATACTTACCAAAAATTAATATACACAACATACATTAGATATTAAATTAGAGCTACATTATTTAGTATAAATTTTATATTCACTAATGACATAAATAAATAAACTTACATTTAGTTCACATTGTATATTCCCGGGTTCCTTAAATAAATTTTCACAAAACCTAAAATACAACAATTAATGTAACTAAACATATATGTTAATTAAAAAAAATAAATTTAACATAACAATATTATTATCCAAATAAACCTAATTAAGCATCAACCACAAATTAAATTATTTATTTCACACTTCATCCAAATTAACAAACCAAACAAAAATAACAAAATACTATTAACATACTTAGCAAACTTAAATTAATATATACTTAACATACCTAAATATTACAAAAATACAACAAAAATTCTTAACATTTCAAACAAATCATTAAAAAAATTAAACATACCTCAAAAAACATAAATTTCACATACTTACAAAAAATTGACATGTACCACAAATCAAACAAAAAATAAACAAACTTAAATTATTCACTTTAACAAAACATATTATACATGCTTAACATATTTAACATTTCATAATAATTAGATAATTATTTTAAATGTACATCCTTAACATGTTTTACTCCACTTATTCTAATAAACATCTTTTATTAATTTTAAAAAAACTAACGTAATTCACATTTATATTCTACGAAAAAAATAAATTAATTAAACTGCATAAATATGCTTCAAGATTAAAATTCACAAAAATTAACATCACATATCAAATTAATACAATTTCAAAACACAACAATTCTACTAACCTTTAAATACCCGAAAAATTAAGTGGATAACCGACGGCGGCGGCATTGGCGGCGTGGTGGCAGCGGCAAAATTTGGAAAATCAAGTACCATAAAAAATATCAATTACATTAAATAATTCAATTGTAAACAACAAATTAACGAAAAAACAACTTACCGTTCAATTTTCCAATGACCGGAATCTTCAATACTCCACCGTTCTCTCGCTTCCTTCTCCTCCCTCTCTCTCTTTGAAACTCACTTTCTCTCTCTTCGCATGCAAATGCCCGGCCAAATTTTCCCTCCCCCAAAATAAAAAGCCAGAACCCTGTAGCCTCGTGGAATCCGCCCAGTTTCCGACGGAAAATGTTTCCGTCGGAAAATCCGTCGAAAATTCAAAAATCCATCGGAGTTCGTCGCTTTATCCGTTAGATCTTCTGAGATTGTCCGACAACCTTTCCGCCGCGTCGCTTTTTCCGTCGGAGCTGGACATCGTTTTTGCAGTGAATGGTCTGCATTTATCAATTTACGTGCTGATTTTCGAAGTGATTTCCACAAGTCTTTATATTACAAGTTGTAGAATGACAAGGCTTTAATAAGCCTTCTCTCCCTCATCCGTGCAATTCTATGCAATCCCACCAAAAATCTGTTTAGCACCTGATCTTAACGTGTTTGAATTTCAAATCTGTGTTGTTGATAACACACCATGCCAAAAAAGAAGGAAAAATGCTTGATTTTATCCTATAGCTGTCTACTTTTGTAGATCTTACGACTCTTTGGTAATCACGTATGATTATTTTTTTTATTTTTTAAAAGTCCAAATAACGCAGAACTTCTTCCTTCTTCAAATTCGAAAACTCCTCTCTCTGAGTCTTCTATTTCTCTAAATACTAATTTCATGCACAATAACTGATATCACGCATATTATGATCCCCAACCTCAAAATTTTTTTTAAAAAAAGAAGTAACCACACCCTCCATCTCTCACTTTTACTCCAAAATTTGTTTGGGATATACAATCACATACCCATTGTGAGGTTTGCCACATCTCTCTTTCTCTCTCTTTCTGTCTCTATCTGTGTGTGTTTGTGTGTGTGTGGGTGTGTGTGGACCCACTTATTTAACTGCTCTCTCCCATCCAAGAGTCCCTCGAAATCATTCTCCATGCTCCTTCCCTCCATCACGCAAAGTAAGGCTTAAGCTTCACAAAAATATTAATCTCGGTCGCTTTCATGGTTATGGTTGACTTGGTCATGAAGGTGACACTGCTACTGAACACTTCGAGGCAGTAATGCCCGACATGGAGGCCTCGTGACTTGATCATAAAGGGAAAGGGATTGTAATAAAATGAGTTTTTTTTTTCCCAAATCATATTCCTAACTGAATTATTCGCAATGATTTTGAATATGAACTATTTTGATTTTGAACAATTTTTTGGAAAAATTTAGGACACAAATTATGACCGTGACAATAATTTAATATTTGATTAAATATTTTTAATAAATTTAGTAGAACTATTTTTTATTTCTTTGTTTGCAAAAGCACGCGTAGGGATAAAGTCATCTACATCTGCATCTGCTTAAACTCACAAAGCAGGACCTACAATGAGAGTTGCTGTTGTCAATAGAACTATTTTTAATTAATTCAAAAGAAGTTAGTTCCCTTTTCTCTTAATATCTCAATTTAGATTTTCATATTGCTCATGGGTTAAGCATTAATCTTTATTTTTTTTAATTTTTAGTATGAAACATAAGTACTTAACTTCCCATACAAAAGTCTAGGATGTAAAAGATACAAATTTTTTTTTTGGTGAAGGAAAATACAAATTATTTGAAAATATTTTTAATTATTTGATATGATGTAAAAATATTTTATTTTTTAAAATTTATCCTTTAAGCATTCCTTTAAAGATATCGCACAGGATAGTGGTGTTCTATCTACATAGAAAGTAATCAACAATTCACCCCCAAAAAAAAAAAAAAATCCTCACATATGACAGTGGGTTTTTAGCTGTTGCACAATTGTGAAAATAAAATGAACGGTTGTATTTCGAACCTAACAATATAGAAAACAAAATGTCCACGAGTTACACTGGAGGACAATTCCAAATGTATACATGAGTGTAAGGACCTTGGCTCGGTTCACTACGTGCAATCTCCTATAGATGGCTAGTCACGTTGTTTGGTGTGCTTTATTAAGATTTTAATTTTCTTTATTTTCTTAAAAAAATGTGGTTTTCTATGGTAGAAAGGAATAATCAAATGAACCATGAGTTGTTTAGGTGCTGCCCCAAACAACTGAACCAGAATTCGTTCTTTGAGGCAGAAACCTGCACTATTCATGCTTCAACTGAGGAACCCGATTAAGTTGCTAGATAGAGAGCACGAACGGGCTCCTGGGACAATTGAAAGGGACGTGGCTTTATAAGAAAAGGTTTTTTTAAAGGTCCCCAAATAATCCTTGGCATGAGGATCAATCACTCCATTGACTCAAACCAAAGGTCGAGGTTTAGGGGGCGAAGGCATGATACTAGGATAGAATGCATCCCGACAATGCCCCTCATCACTAACGGCCGCTACTAGTCAAATCTGAAAATTGAAAAGGTTATACTAAAAGAAAGCATGTATGCAACATACTATAAAATCAAAATTAAAATTTAAAAAAACAACATTCGTACAACCAAATGTTTAACTGAAAAAACAACAAAACAAAAATTTACAACAAGCGGAGATGCTGGCCTAATTTAAATTTTTTGCGAGCATCAAATTTAAATTAACTAGTAAAAAAAGTCTAATGGTAAAGAGTTGAGAACGAAACTTGAGGCGGGCAAGAACCTAGTCGGGTTCCTAATAGCAAAGCAGGTCGAGTTCAATTACACGCAAACCAAGGTGGGCAGTTGGATTGCTATGTTCGTCTAAAGTCCAATTCAAATGTCCTATTCCCTAATTTACTAAGTTTCGAAGTGTACAAGTTAACAAGAGGGGTCCCAATAGGGCTAATGAACAGTTGTTTTGTACTGATATTCCATCTAATATTTCTACACTAGTAGAAACTTGATTTTCACTGATAATATAACATCTCAATTTTTTTTTTTTAAAAAAGAAGGGAGTGCCAAACAATTGTTTGCGTCTGATTCATAATGGGGAACGAAATCGAGTAACTTGTCGATTATCCAATTATGTTAATAAGATTTTTAAATTAATTTGGTTTTGTTGGTTTTGAGTTTGACTTATTGATTAGATATTTTTTTGGTTATCCTTACATGATGTGTATAGAATGTATAATCGTACAAATAAGCGATTTAAAGATAATAATTTAAATTAGCAGTCAAAACTTATTAATGTACTTTTAGTGTAAATTTTTACGAATACAAATATATGGGGGAAAATGTCACTCGAAATCTTCGAATGCTTGATTTCAAGTTTTTATCGAAAATTATCAATTGTTGTAGTTGTCGAATAACTACTAAGATAATATCTATAATAATTTTTTGAAACTAATATAGGCATAGAAAAACTAAACTAAATCCTCATCATGATCTAAATCATCCATATGTAACCAAAACAAAACATATATTTTCCTTTAAGACAAAACCGAAATCTGAAATTAGTCACTTAATTTCCAAGAAAACAAAAGAGAAAATCATTTCGGAGCATCTGTAGCTCAATCCTCAGGCACTGACATGCAGCATGACCAGGCCTTATATACGATCGGTTTTCTAATCCAGGTTAGTCCACTTGTCACACTTATGCTCTCGTCCAACTGTCTGAGCAATGATTTAACATCTGATAACTATTACTTGTATTTTATGATCATTATTAGATGTGATGCTTGATTGGGGCCACATCTAATCTGGCTTGATTTAACCCGTAAAAATGTAGGTCAAGAGTAATCCTTTTGTTTACTTCCAATCTGTTCTGAGCCTCAAACTAAGGATATTCAACTACAAAAAGGGGCAAATTTGAGTTGAAATTTGACCCGCTAACTCATCCTGCTGACGGTTGAAAGGTTGGATAACTTAATCAAATTCTTTTAAATTTTTAATATTTGACCTAATTCTATAAATGGGCATCATTGTGATCCTTTTGGTTATACATGTTTAGGTGGGTTGAAGATCAAAAAAAAATAAAAAAATGTAGGGCATTTTTATTGCCCAATTGAAGAATTTTGAGTTTGGGTGTTTGTCTCGTTATTGAAATTGAAATGAATATTGATATGTTTGTTGCATATTTGATTTTGTTATGAGTGAATTGTTTTTCTGCAACCCATGAGTAAACATATTCTACTTCAGTAGGGTTGATGATTTTATACGTCTTTTGTAAAAGTTAATAAATCGGGATATATACATGCAAATTTATTAAATTTGTTGATGTATTTAGTTGAATTGATGTTAAAGGGTGTGGAAATGTGTCATTATTTGTAAATTGGAATAACTCAATCAAGTAGGGTTGAAGGGTCGGTGCGGCCTACTAACAAGGGTACTCATAGGGTCAGGGTCCACTTCTAGATACCCAGTTCCTAAATCAAAGGTTTTTTTTCACTCTCTAAGAAAATATAGAGAGGGAGGGACTTAGAGAAATCGAGAATCCATATTTTAAGTCAAATTTCTAATAACCAAATTATAAGACTAAATCAAATACGCAGTAATCAGTAAAAAAAATTCACGTACTATAAAATAAACTCAGAGAACTGAAAACAATATTAATCACAAACCCACAAGATTATAAAACAAACGAAAAACCTCAAAATTATTTTAATTCACTTAAAAAATAGAGACAGAAAGAGTGAAAAATGGTCAAAATAATATAAAAACAAATACCTAGTCAACACCAAGGCTAATGATGAGAAGAACCAAAGCATGAAAGAAGAAATCCATGGCGGTCAAGATGCATGAAGAATAAGTCAGGAAAATTAAAACCAAAAAAAGACAAAGCGTTAAATTGTGGTGGTTAGTGGGCTGGATCTGGGCACAGAAGATACATCACATGGGGAATGAGGGTTACTTTTTTTTTCCCAACAAAATTCTTTAAATTTTGACCGGGTACCAATTACTAGGTCCGATTCCAGTTTCAAAATTTCAGGACCCGATTGTAACTGGGTCCTAAATTTTGGAATTGATATTGGAACTGTTCTAACTGGGTTCAGGTCAGTACCCGTTGGGTCCAGGCCAATTCTGGATCCGGAACTAAGTACCTGCGATTTTTATTGAGAGCGTGTTTAATGTTACATTAATGAAGAAATAATAGAATCGCTGTGAAGACTTTTGAGAGACATGTTTGTAAGTGAGATATGGGACAACATATTTGGACTGGAACTTAACCCTATTTAGTCCAATCTTACCATGAGGCAAAAGGAAGTCGATAGGAACTTAACCCAATTTAGTCAAGCCTTACTATGAGATAGACATAAAAAGGGTGCTAGATAGTAGGCTTTGGGGTTTTGATCAGAACCTTTTGGTCTTGAAGGACTGTGCAGGAGGGGAGCAATCATCTCATCTTGTTCTTGACAAAGCAGCATTCTGGGCGCATATTTATGACCTTCTGTTCAATAGCCTGGACGAGGACATTGTCAGAGTTGTTATAAGTGAGTCGGTGACGAAGTTTGATAGGGAGGATTATGGTTGGTATGTCTCAATCCGGGTGAAAATCAATACACGCAACCTTTGAAGATGAGCATGAAACTTAGAAATGAAGATGGCGGTTGGGTATTGATGTATATTTTCAAGGGTATCGATACCAATTGATGTATGTGTGCGTGGAAAGTGATCCAAATCAAACTCAAACTCAAAACAAACCAAAGTGAAAAGAGAAATGAAAGATGGATGAGATGGAAGAAGATCTTCACCACACAAGAAAAGGATAGAACAAGACCTTGTAATTGAGATAATCCTTCACGGAGCTACTCAATGACTTGATCTGGGGCTAATTCTCTTGTCTTAACCGAGGAATCACTCCAATGGAGAAGATAGAGAACCTAGAACACCACTTGAATTTGCCACAATTCAAGATATAGAACTAGAAATTTTAGATGCACTTTTGAGAAACACACTCAAAGTACTTGTATTGCTTTTGGAATTGGAGTACAAGCTGAATGACAAGCATCACACGCCCCTCCCCTTTTATAAGCTCAGCAAAAGACAACCAAAAGACTCAACAACTCCTAACAATTAAAACTAGCCAATGAAAAGACTAAGTAAAATGAAAAGACTCATCATAAAAGGGGTGGGGGAGGTTACAAGGAATATTCTAGGATTTCTATCAGCTGATTATCTCCATCTAGAAGCCTCCAAAACGTGCACAATATCAGCCACACAAACACATGTAACCGAAGACTCTTCACTTTCCCAGAATTAATCCTTGCAGCTGCCTCAACTTCAACAGAGTATATCTTCCAGAATACTCGGCCAAAACACGCGTTGTTGGGCTTGCTAGAAAGCCCTAGAAGTCTATTGTCCAGAATGGGCTCATTTGCTCAATTTGGATAAGCGGTTTAAAAGTTATGTCCCAAACAATGCACCTATCTCAGACTGGACTGGATCAGAATAATGTACCTTTGAGTGATATTTTGCCCAATCAAATGACGTCCAAATTAAACAAACTTGGGCTTACTTTAAAGCTGAAATCTTAAGCTTCCAAAGCATATGGGCCCTCAAGTTGTGGGTCTACTTGAGCTTGTCCAAAAGTTGCCACAGAAATTACCTTCCGCAGGGACGAATCGGGCACTAATTCTTTCGGAAGGAATAAAACTTTTCTACAGAGTTTTGCCACGTCTTTGAATTCTTGAAGCTTGATTGGGTCTTTCTTGGGCTGGGCTTGATGGTCTTTGGGCCGTTCATGATGGTCTCCATCATTGAAATGCAAGGTACTCTTGATCCCCATTTGGAAAACCCATTTGAAAAAGGCACTTTGAAGTTCAAATAAAACTCCATAAAGTATCTTTTGTCATGAAATTCAAATATTGGGACCAAAGAAGGGCCTTGCCATGCATGAATTTGTATGGAGCTTACCTCCCATGAAGTTGAGTTGAAAGAATGAAAATGATACCCTTGAAAATATACATCAATCCCTCTTTCTTCGAAAAGAATTGTCCTCAATTCTTGTTGTGAATGAGGGCATTCTTCTTGACTCAAGAGTTCCTCAATTCCTTCAACAACCCCACATAGCTCCAAATCGGACACTTGGAGTTCTTCAATTTCAAGCTCATCAAATCTTAGAGGTAGGTCACAATTCACCTCATGGTTTTCATAACATCCTTCTTTAAAGATCAAGGGTTCTCCATGTTTGCCTTCCTTATCTATCCCTCTTGGTTGTCCCTCACTTGTGTTTCCTATTTGTCCCCCCATGGTTATAAGTTCGTCTAGTTCAGGTTCTAATTGTGGGGATAATGAAACAATGAAATTGTCATAACAAGGATCAAAGTGAGCAACACATGCTATTCCCTGGGGATCTAGCACAAGTGGTGAAGGACATGAATAGTCTTCTTGTCCCTCAAGTTCAAAGGTCTCATCATCACCATAGTCATCAAAAACAGGAGGTAGGTCAACTAGGCTTGAAGCTTTTTCTCCAAGGATCTCTTCATCTTTGTTGGAGTTAAGTTTCTCCAAATAAAAGAAGGAAGTAGAGCTAGAGTTACAAGCACTCATTGGACTTCCCTTGTTGAAATGGAGGTTTTTAGAAGAGGAATTAAAACCGTTTACCTCAAAGGAAAGAAAAGGATGCTTGTGTAAGTAAGAGGTTGGAGCGAAAGTATCCATTAATTTACCTCTTAACTTAACCCATGTTGTGATCTTACTTTTCCCTCTCTTCTTCCTCTTATACTTGTACTTTTCCCACCATTCAAGCGCATGGCCTCGGAGCTTCTTGATAACCACCTTAAACTTCTCTTGCTCGTCAATATTGTAGCGAGTGAAGACTTGATCCACTTTGGAAATCCAGTAAGGGAAATCTTCTTTTTGGCCACGAAACTTTGGAGTTTCAAGGATGACCATCTCCTTTTCAATCAAAGCAATCTCTTTTCGTAAGTTCCCAAGAGAAATCATGACGAATGAATGCTTAAGGGTTCTTTGTGGGTTATGTGTTTAGGCTAGAAAAAGGCTGTTTTGGAGAAGAGGAGGGAGGGCACGGTCGTGCAGCTAGGCACTAGGGAACCGTGCTTGAATGCTGCCTTAAAGAATGCAGGAAAACAAGGGTGGCACGGTCGTGCTTGGGAGCACGGGGGGAACGTGCCAACTTTCTGCCTGCGGATGCTCGGTTTTTGCACGGTTTTGCTGGTTTGAGTTGTTTTTGTGTTTTTGTTTGGGAAATGTGTTTGGGCTGCAAACTTGGTCAAATGGCAACCTTAGCTCTGATACCAATTGATGTATGTGTGCGTGGAAAGTGATCCAAATCAAACTCAAACTCAAAACAAACCAAAGTGAAAAGAGAAATGAAAGATGGATGAGATGGAAGAAGATCTTCACCACACAAGAAAAGGATAGAACAAGACCTTGTAATTGAGATAATCCTTCACAGAGCCACTCAATGACTTGATCTGGGGCTAATTCTCTTATCTTAACCGAGGAATCACTCCAATAGAGAAGATAGAGAACCTAGAACACCACTTGAATTTGCCACAATTCAAGATATAGAACTAGGAATTTTAGATGCACTTTTGAGAAACATACTCAAAGTACTTGTATTGCTTTTGGAATTGGAGTACAAGCTGAATGACAAGCATCACATGCCCCTCCTCTTTTATAAGCTCAGCAAAAGACAACCAAAAGACTCAACAACTCCTAACAATTAAAATTAGCCAATGAAAAGATTAAGTAAAATGAAAAGACTCATCATAAAAGGGGTGGGGGAGGTTACAAGGAATATTCTAGGATTTCTATCAGCTGATTATCTCCATCTAGAAGCCTCCAAAATGTGCACAATATCAGCCACACAAACACATGTAACCGAAGACTCTTCACTTTCCCAGAATTAATCCTTGTAGCTACCTCAATTTCAACAGAGTATATCTTTTAGAATACTCGGCCAAAACATGCGTTGTTGGGCTTGCTAGGAAGCCCTAGAAGTCTATTGTCCAGAATGGGCTCATTTGCTCAATTTGGATAAGCGGTTTAAAAGTTATGGCCCAAACAATGCACCTATCTCAGACTGGACTGGATCAGAATAATGTACCTTTGAGTGATATTTTGCCCAATCAAATAACGTCCAAATTAAACAAACTTGAGCTTACTTTAAAGCTGAAATCTTAAGCTTCCAAAGAATATGGGCCCTCAAGTTGTGGGTCTACTTGAGCTTGTCCAAAAGTTGCCACAGAAATTACCTTCCGTAGGGACGAATCAGGCACTAATTCTTCCGGAAGGAATAAAACTTTTCTACAGAGTTTTGCCACGTCTTTGACTTCTTGAAGCTTGATTGGGTCTTCCTTGGGCTGGGCTTGATGGTCTTTGGGCCGTTCATGATGGTCTCCATCATTGAAATGCAAGGTACTCTTGATCCCCATTTGGAAAACCCGTTTGGAAAAGGCACTTTGAAGTTCAAATAAAACTCCATAAAGTGTCTTTTGTCATGAAATTCAAATATTGGAACCAAAGAAGGGCCTTGCCATGCATGAATTTGTATGGAGCTTACCTCCCATGAAGTTGAGTTGAAAGAATGAAAATGATACCCTTGAAAATATGCATCAGGTATGGGTATACTTCAAACATTAAACGCTTCCAATTTTCTGCTATATCTTTGAGCGTATGGCTCATAATGAATGGGAATGAGCTCTTTCTAGCCTATCTTGAGGTAGCTAGCGAGAAACGCCAGTATTGAGCATGGCTACGAGTACTAATGCAATAGGGGCTACTACTTGCAATGGTGACAAATAGCTATTGTGGTATCCTATAACAAGTAACTCTGAATAGATGGGTTGCAAATGAGTGCACGGGCAAGGTAATTGCCCTTTAACAACGGGGAAAAACTGCAGTTTGAATGAGGTGATTATGTTAAAAATGTGAGAATTACATAACGACAGTTATCAGGGATAATGAAGGTGATGTGGAACATGGGTCAAGAGAAGAGGCCCATAATGAAGTCATACAAGTCGCGTGTGAAGAAACAAAGGTGATGGGGAGAACTTGGACCTGATGTAAATAGTGGGTGGGCCTTGTGCGTGACATTACAGCATAGGACTGTAGAATATTGATAACAATAGATGAATATGTGAAATAGCTTAAACCTAATAGCATGAAAGGACTTGCATCATACATGAATGTGCTATGACTGCAAATGTATAAACTGACCTCACTCATTCCAAAATGATGGCCTCAGGTGAAATGGACCCATCAATCACCATGATCAGCTTGAGTTGGAACTGTTAGGGACTTAGGTGGCCCTGGACAGTCTGTTCTCTCTAAATTGATTTCTGCTATAAAGCTCGATATTTGTTTTCTTATGGAGACCTTAAGTAAGTGCAGAAGGATGTAGGTCATTAAAGCAATGGTGGCTTTGATTATGTGCTTCTGGCGAACTATGTTGGCACGCCAGGAGGCTTGGCATTTATTTGGAAGGAGCTTCAATTGAGGATTTCATCGTATTTTCGTGATCATACTGATGTTGTTTTTCTGGATAATAGTGGTTTGGATAAATTTTGCTTAACCTGCTACTATGCATTCTATGAAAAAACTCGAAGGCGACAAGCAGGGACTTTCTTAGGACTAAAGCAAATGTTGATGATGTTCCATGGTGTGTGATAGGGGACTTACCGATATCTTACAAATAGAGAAGAAGTATGGGACGTTGGAACGTGAGCCTTTGATGTTGGTGGGTTTCAAAGAAGCTATTAACGATTGTGCACCAATGAATTTGGGGTTCTCAGGATATCCTTTCACATGGAACATCGATGCCTTAAGCCAAAAATGTACAATAGCAACTTGATAGAGTTGTTGTAACCTCAATATGGATGGAACTCTGCCTTGATTTGTTAGTCTAGCACATTGGTGATTCTAAGCCTGATAAATTGTCCTTATTGCTTAACTTTGAGGGGCAGAGATGTAGCATTAACGTAAAGGAGAAAACTCTTGTTTGAACTATATCGGTTGTCAAAGACTAGATGTCAAGTAAGTGGTGCAATGGACTTGGAGTGCTAAAGATGTAAGTCTGGAATACAAAATTAAAGCTACAGCATGTGCTTTATCTCGAGGGAGCAAGGAGAAATCTAGAAGCCTCAAGCATTATATAAGAGATGCCTAAGCTGAATTAGAGAGACTCACCTGTTTACCATAAACAAGTATAGGAAGTTATGCAACTATGTTAATTATTTAGTATAAAAGAAACATGTTGTTTACACACTTTTACCAAAGGTAGAGGATTCATAAGTAACGAATCATTTTAGAACCATTAGTCTGTGCAGCACTTTGTATAAAATCATATCTAAACTATTATTACTTCATAGACTCTGACCACGTCCAGACTCAATCATTAGCCCTTTCCAGAGTGTTTTTGTTATTGGGCCCCAAATTCATCATGATATTCTTCTTACTCATGAAATTATGAGTAAATTTGAAAATACTAAGGGCAAGAATGCTTAGGTAGCATTGAAATTAGGTATGGAGTAAACTTCTAATTGGTTGATCAGTATCCGTAACTGAATATTTGAACCCTTTGCTATTTCCTCCCAAATGGACTACATGGATCCATAAAATGCATCTCCAATGTCTCTTATCAATCATGGTTAATGGCCAACCAAATCGATTTTTTAAACCCACTACGGTGCTAAAACAAGGTGATCCTTTATCTCCGCACTTGTTCTTGATATGCATGGAAGCTTTACTTAGTGACTTGTGAAAGCTAGCTTGTACAAAAAACATGGACTAGGTATCACGATACGCCCCAAAGATTCTTTGATTCCATGTTTATTTTCTGCCAATGATAGCTTGCTTTTTTGTAAAGCAAAGTTGAGCTCTTTATGAGTTTTGACTATTGTGCCACTTGTGGTCAGCTCATTAATTATCAAAAATCATGTATGGTTTTTTTTTTTTTTTTTTGGCTAATGCTTCTCGCACAATAAATTTTTGGCTTATGGGGCTATTTGAAATGCCTACTAAAGGCTCATTTGATAAATACTTGGTTTGCTTGACTATTGATGTGCAGAAAAAGATAAGTTTTTTTTACCCAATTATAGATAAATCTATTCAAAAGTTTAGGAACTGGAAAGCTCAACATCTTTCCAAAGCAGGGAGCCTAGTGCTCATTCAGTCAAACCCGGAATTACTACCCACCCACATTATGCACTGCTTTCAAATGACTAAAAAACATGTCGTTAGTTAGACATAATTAATACAGTTTTTTTTTTTAAATGAAAAACATCCTCCTCTGATCAAGGTGTCCCACTAACTACTTAGGACAAGATGCGCTTGCCAGAAATATAGGGGGATCACGTCTTCATTAGTTCGAAGCCATTAATTTGGCTTTTCAGTGTAAGCTCATTTGGAAACTCTTTTAAGAGCAAGATAGTTTTTGGGCGTCTCAAATGCACACAACATACGATTGCCCATATATATATATATATATATATATATATATATATATATATATATACATATATATATATATATACATATACATATATATTTATGTACATAGATATGTGTATATATATATATACATATATATATATATATATATATATATATACACACACACACACACCCCCCTACCCATCTACCCACCCACACCATAGGCCTTTTCAATAGAAAAGCCAAAAGCATTGACTCTTGAGTATGGAAAACACTCAATAAGTGTTACGCTACTTTCCAAAAAGATATTCATTGGAAATTAGGGGATGGAAGCCACGTTAAACTTTGGATGGATAGTTGGTGTCACGATAAAAACTTAACCACTCTATTGGATATTGAATATTCTCATATTTACCAACAAGTTCTAGTGAGTGCCTTAACTATCTCTAGTGATCATAGTTGGGATATCCCTAAACTCTAGTTCATTCTTCAACCCAAGCTTCTCACACTAGTCATTAGTGTTCCATTGCCCATTGAACCTGTTCAAGATCTTCCATGTTAGGGTCTCACAAGAAACGGAAAATTTTCAACTAAATTAGCCACTTGGTTATGCTATGAGATTCGAAAGAAAGAACTTTGCGTTGGTTATTGGACTTGGAAGGTATATGTATCGCCAAAATTGAAATTTTTTCTTTGGCAAATCTATCATAATGGTTTACCTTTAAAAGGTACCCCTATTAGAAGAGGGATATAGGTGGGCCTTCTTTGTTCAGTGTGCAAAGGCCAAAGGGAATGGTAAAACATGTGATCATACATTTCTTAGCTGTCAATTTGTTAAGAAAGTATGGTGTGAAGCAGAATATCATCACTATCAATAGGAATTATCCAATTGATACTAAAAGTAAATAGATTCTTCATTTCTTCAAAGATAGCCCATCCGGTAGACAATTATGAAAGGCCTTATTCATCCTATGCAGTATCCCGAAGGAAAACAACAAAACCACATTCAACACTAGCACCTTCAACACCACTTGTACTCTTATTCGAACAAAGATGGCTAATGCTAAGTAAAGAGCGCGATCAGCGCAATCAAATATTGAACCCTTATACCAATGCTTCCCTAGGCTAGATATAGAATCATTTTGTCCGATGGAACACATCGGTGGGGGGTTTTGTCAAGCTCAATTTTGATGGGCCTTTGATATCCAACAAAGCAGCCAGAGGTTTTATAATTCAAGATTAGAAAGGGTAGCTTATCCAAGCAAGAGCTATAAATTTAGGGATTATTTCTATAGTAGTAGCAGAAGATTTGACATTACATTTTAGTCTCCATGAAGTGGTTAAAAAAGGTTTGAATCATCTAAACATTGAAAGGTATAATCATCGATGAATTACAAGGGAAGATCCATAATCCTTGGCATGTTGATTTCACCAACAAAGACATCAAAACACTATTGGAGAAAGTTTCATGTTTCAAGATCCACCATATATTTAAGGAAGGCAACATGGTGGCGGATTGGATGACACGGTTTGGCCAATTTATATCCAACTTTATCATGCGGTCCTCATGTCAGTCACATGTTTTATCTTCTATTTTAGATGATGATAACTTAGGTAGAACCCTTATGAAAAGGGTTGTTTAAGTTCCACTTGTTCTTTGCCTTTTTTTCCAAAAAAATAATACAAAAAGAAGAAATGCTTTGGCCTTCCAGAATGAAGGGAGCAAACTTAAATATAGAGATAGGAACACCCGATATTTTCATTAGAATTTCAAACAACATAGGAGGAAAAATTGAGAAAAGGGCTTATGGACAATAATGGAGTATGAAAAGAGGAAAAGGAAATTAGGAGGGGGTGGTGGTTGTTGAATATTTTCAAGGGATATTTAAGGCGACTGGTTCACCAGATCTAGACTTAATTATAGAAACAATTGAACCTGGTTGATTCGCTAGATCTTGATCTAATTATGGGATCCATGAAACCTTGTATTACCTAGAAGATGAATGAGCTTTTCACTAAGGAATTCACAGGTGATAGGATTCGACGAGCCTCATCCCATATGCACCCCCCAAAAGTAGTTAGACCTGATGGTATGTCATTTTCTTTTTCAAAATATTTGGAAAATTATTGGTAGGGATATGATTGAATATTGCTTAAATTTCCTTAATCATAGTGTACTCCTGAGTATTAATGATATTGTCTTGATCCCTAAGTACATAGCCCTGAGAATATGAGTAATTTTTAACCTATTAGTTTTTGTAATGTTACTAGTCTGCGCCCGTGCAAAAGCATGAAATATATTCAAATGGACAATTGGTAGATATGTTATCAAAAACATACAGGATAGTTAGTGTATAAATAATTAATACTATATGTCAGTAAAGAGAAGGGAAAAACCCAACAAAAAAATTAAATATACAACAACTGCGTGCATAAACAATATGATTAACAATTTGAAAATATACCATTGTGGAATAAGTCTATATAAGTATGATTGATATATTAGGTAGTGAACTCGGTACAAAGTACGTTAAATTGGACGATGATAACTTAAGTTATGACGCCAGTGATGAAGAATCCACCTCCTTCTCTTGAACCTGAACCAAAAATAAAGATTTAGTGATAATTTGATTAACAATGAAAGAAGAGAATTTTATATAGACACATTATATACCTGGTGTACCTAACATTAGTACGTCGTATGTAATGGACCTCTTCCTCCCAATTGACTGGCACAATAAGAGCGACAGGAGCTTCTATTTCATGCTGATGTGGAGGCTCTAAAATGAAAGTTCAAGGTTTTCCGATGTAATCATCTATAATCGCATAGAGCGATAGATGACCATATGACTATGGACAATAGCAACACAGGTTAGGCAACGGTGGAACAATAACTTGGTTGAACATAATAATCAGTGGCAATAAGAATACCTGCGCTGCATACATATCCAGTTGTGTAGCGGTCGTATGCAAAAGAATTCGAGCATCCTCATGAAGAACAGTGAATTCTTTAAAACCTGTAACATCTTGTAACACAACTCTGAAGATGAACCTGTATTTTTGAATTAGAAAGGGACGATTATATTGATGAAAACATAAATTTGGAAAAGCATAACAGACTATCAAATAATAGGGAATCATAGAAGCAAACCTGTTCCGAGTCAAACTTGGTGATCGGCATGTGCAGTACGGTACATTAAGCACAAATACATAAGTGTGGATACTTTTATTGCAATTAATGCAATCATCGTAAAGCAGCGGGTGGATTTCAGCAATATATGCAAAAATTCGGAAATATCTAACCTGGATATAATAAAATATGAAAATTATGTGATATTGAATGAATGCATGTAAGCATAAGGAACAGTTGGTGAAAAAAGTTTAGCTTACATTTGGCACAGTAGCATATTCATATAGTCTAATCCGTTTAGCTGCAAATAATTTCTCTAGATGACACATGCGTAATATTCTCATACGTATGAAATCAAAATACTTCATCACACTCGAAGTGCCAGGGAACCTGATACATACATGAAAACTAACACATATGAGGTCAAATATATATAAGATGTATAGAATTAGAAAACCTTAAAATGTGACATCTTATGTGTACCATCCTTCGAAGTCTTCTGTTGCTTCAATATCTGGGTTGATCAGCAATCTACTAACGGGCAAAGTAGAAATTGATATTCCTACAGTTATATTGCATGAGAGAAAATGTATTACTGAAATATACAATTAGAGTAATGGAAACTATACAATTTTGTGAATGACATGTTCATCAAGTGAACGTAAAGATACCTTCATAATTTCTAATGTGCACTCTGGAAGCAAGAAGTATATTTTCAGCAGTCAAATGTTGCTGAATATAGGTGCCTTCAACTTCCGCAAAATCTCCCCATAAAGTCAGTCTCAATGGGTGCATCCTGCACAGATGTATTATATATACTTATCTTTATACAATTGAAATGTAACAATAAAACTTTGCAAAAGTTAACTAATCACAACACATACTGCATGTCACAAAGTAATAATTCCCACCGTACAGTGCCTCTATCTCTGGTCCTTTCCAAAGGATATATAAATACTGCCATCCCTATGATGTCTATAGAATAACAGGGAATGAGAACATTGTAAAGAATACAGAAAGAATGCATGCATAAATTTAGATAGCAAACTTGAATGTTTGAACAATATGTACCAACAACATTATCAGGTGTCCGAAGACGTCGAGGGATCTCGGTGAATGACAAGAAAGGAGGTCACAGCTGGTAGGGAATATCCTGACATTCTTCAATAACGCTAAGAAGTGCTGTTCTCGACGTGAAAACCAATTTGTAAAGGTTGGTCATCATATTCCGTTCGCCATCTGTAGCAGCATCAACTGAGAGTCCGGATACGTGATAAACCTTGCCAGCACTGAGTATGGACCTCCATCGAGTAATATCGGCATCGCCTTCTATGATGCCGAATATCTCATCACACTATAAAATAATAAAATGCATTCGTAAGCATCATACATGTATACGATAAGGACTTTATTGAACACACTAATCCAATACCGGGTAGTCCATAAATATAACCTTCCATACTATCCGTCGCCCATATACTCGAACGAACATTGCTCGCATGAGCCGAACTATTAATGTTACAGATCTATTGCAAGGGTTGATGGTGCATATAGGCATAAATGTAGGTGCTGAAGATGCTATGTCTGTAATCTTAAAGAAATTAAAAGTGTATAGCATGGTATGATAATAAAGAAATTACCACAATGTATTTGTCGAGGGAGGTATATTACTGTATATAACACCATAATGGTATGATTGAAAATATGATAATCAAATAGACAGAATGTAATAGGCGAAATGAGTAAACTATACGATATAATAATAATCTACAAATTGTTCAATACATCCATATACACAATATTTTTTGTAACGTCTATTGGAACTCCTCTCTTATTACAAAGCAGTACTTTTAATCCAGATGGGGACGAAACACGTGACAATGCAACATAAAGTTGACCATGGCTGAACACGGGCCTTGGAAGGTATACGCCAACTCTATTTAAAGTTTGCCCCTGACTTTTGTTGATTGTCATTGCAAACGCCAATTTTAGAGGGAACTGCCTTCTTCTGAGGTGTAGATCTGGAAGATTGGATGGTGTTAAATCGATTCTGGATATTAGGACAGTCTCCCCAACTTTTGAGCCAGTTATTATTTTGGCCTCAATCATTCTATTACCCAGCTTACTGACAATCAATCGAGTACCATTGCACAACCCTATTGACTGATTCAAATTTCTCAATAATATAACTGGTGCTCCAACTTTAAGATCTAAACAATGATTTGACAACTCAGAAATCTTTAGGAAGTACAATAATTCAGGGGGTTCCATATCACTGAAAGGATCACAATCGCCAGCGTTTGAAAGACTATCACAACTCAAATAGCTCTTCACATCTTTAGGAAGCATGGACAACATGATTGTGTTTATTTCATCAACATCATCATTTGTTGGTGCAAGAATCCCTCATTCACGAAGATATAACCAATCTTCATACTTAGTATCAAAATCAGGGTAAACTGATGCGATCAAATTATGCAAACCGTTGTCTTCATTCGGTATTAGGAATTCTTCTGGTATCTTAATCCAATTAGGCTCTCCGTCATCTGAAATAACAATTCCCTGCACTTAACCATCTCCAACCTATAATATCCATCGAGCAAATTCCTCGACATTGGGCATGGTCTCGTTAGGTTCATCTATTCGATGCAGTCGCATGTTTATACGCAAGTGCAGAACACTACATTCATTCCAAAATGTTGCTTGATGAATTGTAGCTGCACCAATAGATTCACGACTACCGTGTGTAATCACAGGAAGTATCTGTCTAAAATCTCCCCCAAGAAGGACCAGTTTTCCGCCAAAAGTGTTCTGATTGTCACATATGTCCTGCAGGTGATGATCAACAGCTTCAAACGCTAAACGATTCATCATTGGTACTTCATCCCATACAATCAACATTGTCTCACGGATAAGATCCGCACGTTCAGACCTCTTATCGAAGTAACAAACTGACGTTGCATCAGGTTGTAAGGGTATTTTAAACACTGAGTGGGCTGTTTTTCCTCCGGGTAACAGTAAAGAAGCAATTCCCGACGATGCTACGGCAAGGACAATATGTTTGTCTGATCGGAACTTAGAGATTATAGTATTCCATACATATGTCTTTCCCGTGCCTCTACTACCATATATGAAGAACAACCCCCCTTCACCTCTGTTATGTGTATCGAGTACTGATCTGTATGCATTATATTGATCTGAGTTCAACCCTCTTACAAAATTTTCAAATCTTAATGTTTCCAGAGTTGTGTCATAATCAAGTTCATCAATAATAAGCCGATTTGTTGCATAAGCTGCAGCTTTGATAGAAGGGAGTGGCATTGGAGGGAAATTTCACAGCGATCGTCCATTTCTATTCAAGATACGTTCTATCTCAAGTAGGTCAAGATTCTGAAGCTCTGCAAATGGTAAATCCATATCCGACATTCTTGTTTGCCGTCGTACGGTATGGAGCAGGTCATCTGTTAGATGCGCTCAATGTGCATCCCACAACTTAACTGGATCAGCAATTTCAGAGAACATCAATATAGAACAAAACATATTTCGTAATTGCACACTTGAAGCCCAGGTTGATGCTTCAGTCAAGGCAGCATGCCATTCACCATCATCCTCAAGCAAACCAGTGCCATGCATGGTGACTTAAATGTTAGGTGCAGGACACCATGTATGGTACGAATATCCTCAAAAGAAGTTGCTCCACAAATCTTTGTAAGAAGTATTCTTAAGTAATATTGTTCACCACAATTTGGATCTGCAAACGGAAGTCGACCAATTGAAGAACCTTTTTGACGGACCGTCCAAATTCTTGAAGAATGATTCCATACCCATTGCGAGGGGAAGTTCAGATACGTGGTCTGTCGAGCATGTGGGTACTTCTTATTTGCTTCAAACCACATTGTTAACATTGTTTTCTGTGCTTCTCATTCATTTGCAATATTGAAGAGTTCCCCTCTGTCGTGGAACACAACTAATTGCTCTCCAGGTAAATGGTATTGAAGTATTTGGACAGAAGGATATTGATGCTGTAAGCTGAACTCAAAAATTCGCCAGTACGACTCCCCTGTAGATACATAGCGACAATCCAAATACTCCTTGATTTCATCGCCTTCTCTATGTGGCCGAGATTGGTCACTGTCACGATGTTTTGTATTGCCTTCAATGACAATAGTAGCACGATCATGTCTCTTATGTACATACTTATATAGGTACTTGATCACGCTATGAATAGCCACACGCTCGACGTTTATGTGAGCATCATATTTTACACATAGATCTCTATTGTATGGGACCACCCATTGGTTATCAATCTCTCGTTCATTCACAACCACTCGTTCGGGTGTGCGCCGCCTGCGGTATTGAGCGAACCCATGCTCATCAAATGTTGTTTGGTTACAAAATCTTTTTGGATAACATTTTAAACATTTCCCGTCAATCAAACATGATACACATGGGCCATGTATCATGAATCGTGTGACAGTATCATATGCTAGAGGGTCTATAGCTTGATCAGGAATTTCGACACTAATTAGCCTATCAACATCTTCTGGGCATGTGGGCTTATCTTCCGCTGCCACTGTTAAGAGAATATGAGCATGAGGAAGGCTACGCTTATGAAATTCAACAACATATACTTCTGTAAAAGATAAAGTAGGGTAGTTAGTAGACTGAATGTATTTGTAAGGTAAAATATTGTGTTTTACAATGCCATGAACTCACCAGCAATGACTGTTCCAAAGATCTTTTTTGACTTAAAATCATTGAGTAGTTGTCGTAACTTAATTCTAAAAACTCGAGTTATTAGATCTGGTCTGTCCTCTGATCGTTGACCAGGTAATAACGCATTAGTGATTTCAGGCTAACTTGGATTACATGTGAATGTCACAAAGAAATTAGGAGGCCCTAGCGTACGGCAAATTGCAATTGCATCCTAATAATGCTGCATCATATTACGTGACCCTCCAGTGAAAGAAGAAGGTAGAATATATCTCCTCCCTATTGATTCTGCATTAACATCACCCGCGTTAAGTGCATCTTGAATGCTACTGTACAACTCTGTCCGCAGCCGACCTTGATGGTTTTCGAACCATGTAAGCCTATATTGCTCAATGGCCGCCCATGCATCTACGTAAAATTATTGGCCCAGTCGACAACTCTGTTTAATAACCATGGATTCACCTAGTCGATCTTGGATGCGAAATGCACAAAATTCTCTCATTGATACGGTTGATCTTGAGGTACTGGAGTTAGCCATTCATGGGATGTCGGCACTCCATCCATCAATGCCGTACGGAAACAAAAGAGGATAGTGTAAAGGCATGTATAATGGATGATGCTCATCTATCCTCTGTAAGGTTCCATCCCTTGTTTGAAGAATGATATCTCGTGGTCCAAAGTGCTCAGTTTCATCCCCAACTATTAGTCCCGTGACCTCTTCTGCAGTGGGTCTAATATATTGTTGGCCCTCTCTGGCCTAGATGATACAAATTCGCAAATTAGGAACCTCACCATGGTCGCGTAACATGTCGCGAGCTCTTCTAAATACTGCGACATACGGATTAACTGCATCCAACATTTGCTGTAACTCATGCACAATGTCTGATCTAACACCAGGACGACCAGATACCCTAAGTGCAGTCACTCGGTTTGACACTTTATTGCTAGTGTCGTAAATGTACAACTGCGCAAATGATGGGTGTAATCCAGATCGAGAGAGCAAGGACCCAATTTTATGGTGGTTGCTACCATTTGTCCGAAAAATATACGGGCTTCTACCATCGTTGACACTGTTGTCAATCCTTCCCCCCATGGAAGTAAATGAGAACATGGAGTTGTAGATTCTAATATTGTCAAGGAATTGTCGGTTTGACAGTAGTGATGCAAGGAATGGAGGCAATGGTGGAAGTAAGGGCATACTAACTTGTCCACTTTGGCAATACAAATTGAATGTTGGACTTTTAATACTACTATTTGTTACCCTTTTCTCTATCCACATAATAGCTCTGCAATGTGGACATGTAGCTGTTCCCAGCCCAAAGTCTCATTGGTTTGAGAATGAGTGTCTTCGATGGGGACATGTCCATCCTACAATAGTATTCGCAGGGTGAGCATGTAACTTATGCTAGGTTGAGTTACATAAACGTAGGTTAGTTTCAAGGGGTTACCCGTTATGGTGGATGAGATTGCCCCGTGTTCTGTGGGCAGATGTCTAATAGAATGACCTATGTTGGATTGGAGATTGTCATCATGACCAACTCGTTCATCTGATTCAGATAATAAATTTTGTGTATTTAGAATGATTGTTATAGAGAAAAGTTTTAATATTTAAAAACCCCAAGTGCAAGGTGTATCGTTGAGTACTTGGGGTGTTGTCCGCAGGGAATTGTGTTTCCAACTACCAAGGCTAACTAAAGCGTCTCGAGCTAGGCAAAAACAAAGGAAAACAAAGGGTAACCTAAACTACGCTAGCAAACATAGAAAAAGCGACTTGGGGTTGTGATTTGACCAATGGATGAACCAACTAATCAAGACGAGTCCTAACCTACCCAAACTACATCACAAACTAGAGATGATCGGTTGCACCATCAAAGACCACCCAAGCCCTCTCTCAAGGGACATGAACTAGTCTAGTTAGTCTAACCACCTATTTTTATGGGGTTAGCCCAATTAGACCACAAAACTAACAACCCCGAACCTAACTTGATTCGAATACTATTTTCATGTCTCGAACTCGGGCATTCCCTCTCCCACACTAGCTAATTGACCTCACCTCTCAGCATAAGTCAATCGCCCAAAAATATGGATGAAAGCTCTCTCAAGCATTTCATCGAACACTTGGCGGGCGTGAAGGAAAACTCTAAATTCTAGGCATAGATTGGGTATGGTTAGGCCAAATACAAGATTAATTAACCATCAAGAGGCTAATCACAATCCAAGCCAACACAATCTACCAATTAAACATCACAAACACATGAAAACCTAAACTAACAAACAAGAACATAAACTTGAAGAACAAAACAAAGAGAATGAAATAAAACAAATCTAAACAACTAAATAACATGAATCAACAATGAAAACTAAACAAATAACCTAAACAAAGCAAATACAAGAATTAAAATTAACAAAACATAAACAAGAACAACATATAAACTAAAGAGATAAAAGGGGAGAAAACTTAGTCTTGAATTGATGAAGGAACTTGAAATCCAAAAGTTGAATCCAGAATTACAATCTTCAATCCTAAACTAATCATCCTCTTAAGGTTTTATTTGCTAAACTAACCTAAAATCTAGCCTAAGAATCGCCAGAGAGACGCCCCCAAGCGAACCCCATGCGACCCCCCCGAACAAAACTGGCAGAAAAGGGGTTTTATCGCTAAAGCAGGCCCAATGCACGGCCGTGCGCCACGCACAGCCCCCACGCACGGCCATGCACCTGGCCGTGCTGGCTGTGCGTGGCTTCGGCCACCGGTGCACGGTCGTGCCTTCCTGCAGGTTGGCCGTGCACTATTCTTCTCTGCTGTTTTTCGCCCATTTTCGCTGTTTTTCATCGTTTTGTCCCATCTTCATCCTTTTCCGTGACGTTTGCTTGATTTGGAGTTATTTCCTACAAAACATAAATAAAACAAGGTAAAATCCTAAAGATTAAGTTATTATACGAGCTAAAAATGGGTGAAAGAGGCACGTAAAATAGGGCAATTTATCGCCTAACAAATACCCCCACACCTATCTTTTGCTCGTCCTCGAGCAAAATAAAAGAAAAACTAACTTAAGAACCTAACTCACTTTCGTAGGAATCACAGTTGCATTTAGCGTATGCAACAAGCCCTTTGAACCCCTTGGTTCCCCCAAGTGGACGAGTAAGGTCTCGTGCGGGTTTGCAGAAAATATACCCACAAAATCTCAAAAAGGAAGAACAAAGAAAAGAAAAATAAAAATCGAAAAATAAAAATGACAAAACACAATATATACATTGGGGTAAACTGTACACAATCGGATCAACCAAAACCCCTAGTAGCTCAAATATCAGTCTGTACACAAGCATCATATGCATTTCAGGACACATCATCCCAAAGAATGGCATCCAGACATCAGCTTTTCACCCCACGACGCATGAGAATACTGAATCCATCCTGGTGCCTAGTGTGCAAGTGTATCATCACCCTGAAACTAAGCCTACCAAAACCAAACTCAATCCCACGCAGCTGACACAAGCTACCTTTTCGAATGGCTAGCATGGAAAGCAAGCTTCCCCAATAGCAGTATTGCCTCAAAGGGTAACACCCAGTAGCGCATGCCTCAAAGGGGTACTTGTCATTTCCAACTCTTTTCTTCCCCACTTTTTTTTTTCTTTCCATTATTTTTTTTTAAATACAAACTCATATTACGCCTCAAAGGGATACACCCAGTAGCGCTTGAATTTGTTTGTTTTTGCTTTTGTTTTGGAAAAAAGGGGGTGCCAGCACATATAAAGGGAACTGTGCAGTAGACAAGTGGGAGAGTCAATCATGGAAGACTAAGAATGTAGGATGATGACAATACATAAATCAGGACTGGATTGCAAATTTATAATGGACTGTTGGGGTTAGAACTTAGGCCTAAAACGACATATTGGGGATGAACATCTATCATGCACATTATACTTATATACGAGCTAATAGTCAAGGTACCGGAGATCAAGGCTGATCAAAATAGTACAAAACTCCCCTAAATTCAAAAGAAAAAGAAAACTTTATACAAAAAGGAGAAAAATTGCAAAATTTACACACAAATGAAAATTTTTCACAAAAATAAAAAGAAAAGGGGAGATGACCCACCCCCACACCTAAATCTCACAATGTCCTCATTGGGAGCCGTGAGTCATCACCAACACACAAAAATAAAGAAAACAAAATCAAACACAAGACATACAAAATCGACAAATATATACACAAGCTAACACACTCTCCCTAAAACACAATCTCACCCAAAACAACAACAAGATCACACATATATACAAACTAACACCACCAAAAACATGTATAAACCAACCCAGTAGCACCACCAAACACAACACAATAAATAGCCACAAAAACACAAAACCGGTGATCATAGCCATCAATGGCTCAACAACATCCAAATTTCACCACAAGATGATCGTCGACAAAAACACAATCCTAATATCCACAATTAAACAAAAACAAAAAGAGAGAAAAGAAAAATAAAAAGAAGGGGGGAGAGCGAGAACGATTATACCGGGTCGGGTACTGAATGTACCCACATCAGCCACTCCTTGTTTCTCAAGATGCGAGTCATCAGCTCGGATGCAGTCAAAGCTCATAAGAGCTTATCATGTATTGCTGCATGCATCTTAGAATGGTGTGAATAAGAGAACAGTAGTAAAGATGGAGTAAACAAAGTTAGTGCCCTCTTAAACTCACCAAATACCTTGGAGAAATCAGCAGAATAATAGAAGGCAATAATCAATACGATTTCTCCAGGTATGCCCTCTAGGTACAGACGATAAGGGTCAGGGGAGGGGTCATACCCTCTAAAAGCACCTAGGGACTCAGAACAGTCAACCACATTCCCCTTGAGCACCGCATGAGAATCAATCGAGGAGAGATCACAATACTGAGGGGAAGAGGAGGGTAGTGAACATGAAGAAGCACGAGGAATATCAAGGGGGTTGAGGGATACATGGTCAGTAAGATATGGACTAGATGAAACTATAGCCACAACATCCACACAGAACCTCCCCTCGAGAATCTCGTCGAGATCATGCATCTCACTAAAATTATCGTCTGACTCAAGACATAAATCATCCCCATCAATACTAGCATCGACACAAAATATCTCACCTACCTCGAACTCCGTCGACTGAGCTAAAGGGAAAGGTGGATTAGGATAAGTCATAGTGTTGTCCTTAAGGGTGCTAGATAGGGATGGAGCAACAAGAGGTAAAGTAGGCAAGGGAGGGTTAGATACTTTCTGTAATCCGGACTCTAGAGCAACAGAAGATGCACCATCATCACATAATGTAACATCAAGTTCAGAAAACTTAACCCGAAGGTTAGTCTTATGTGATAGGTCATACTACCACATACGATTAGCAAGCTTAACTTGTTGCTCATTCATTGCCTCTATCATACTAGAAATTCTAGCAAAACCATCAGCAGAAACATGATAGGGACAAGAAACACCGTCATGGTCAGAACAATGGCAGATCTCACACGCAAGAGGTGTATAATTAGGAACGCAGGGGGATGGGGTGGAGGAAGTAGATTGACTAGTCTCAAATTCATAAGTATCCCTAGCCAACCACTCAAGTAATTCCCAAGCTTCATCAACATTTCGAGCACAGAAATCCCAATGCTCCAAAAGAGCACGGGTCTCACAAGTTACACCCTCATAGACCATGTTCAAAATTTCCCACTTCTCTACATAAAAATCGCAATGAGCAAGAAAAACATGTAATCTATCATAGTATCGCCAAAATAATTCATGCTCATATTGAGGAAAGTGGGAAAGAGACATTTTTTGTTTTTCAATTTTCAATTTTTTTTTAAAAATAAAAACCTGGACTTGAATGCCCAAGTAAGCTCTAATATTGGAAAGCGCCAACTCCCCGGCAACGGCGCCAAAAACTTGTTAGGGAAAAAACAGAGTTTTGATATTTAAAAACCCAAAGTGTAAGGTATATCGTTGAGTACTTGGGGTGTCGTCCGCAGGGAATTGTGTTTTCAACTACCAAGGCTAACTAAAGCGTCTCGAGCTAGGCAAAAACAAAGGAAAACAAAGGGTAACCTAAACTACGCTAACAAACATAGAAAAAGCGACTTGGGGTTGTGATTTGACCAATGGACGAACCAACTAATCAAGACGAGTCCTAACCTACCCAAACTACATCACAAACTAGAGATGATCGGTTGCACCATCAAAGACCACCCAAGCCCTCTCTCAAGGGACATGAGCTAGTCTAGTTAGTCTAACCATCTATTTTCATGGGGTTAGCCCAATTAGACCACAAAACTAACAACCCCGGACCTAGCTCGATTCGAATACTATTTTCATGTCTCGAACTCGGGCATTCCCTCTCCCACACTAGTTAATTGACCTTACCTCTCAGCATAAGTCAATCGCCCAAAAATATGGATGAAAGCTCTCTCAAGCATTTCATCGAACACTTAGCGGGCGTGAAGAAAAACTCTAAGTTCTAGGCATAGATTGGGTATGGTTAGGCCGAATACAAGACTAATTAGCCATCAAGAGGCTAATCACAATCCAAGCCAACACAACCTACTAATTAAACATCACAAACACAAGAAAACCTAAACTAACAAACAAGAACATAAACTTAAAGAACAAAACAAAGAGAATGAAATAAAACAAATCTAAACAACTAAATAACATGAATCAACAATGAAAACTAAACAAATAAACTAAACAAAGCAAATATAAGAATTAAAACTAACAAAACATAAACAAGAACAACATATAAACTAAAGAGATAAAAGGGGAAAAAACTTAGTCTTGAATTGATGAAAGAACTTGAAATCCAAAGGTTGAATCCAGAATTACAATCTTCAATCCTAAACTAATCCTCTTCTTGAGGTTTTATTTGCTAAACTAACCTAAAATCTAGCCTAAGAATCGCCAGGAAGACGCCTCCAAGCGAACCCCATGCGACCCCCCCGAACAAAACTGGCATAAAAGGGGTTTCATCGCGAAAGTAGGCCCGACGCACAGCCGGCCGTGCGCCTGGCCGTGCTGGCCGTGCGTGGCTTCGGCCACCGGTGCACGGCCGTGCCTTCCTGCAGGTTGGCCGTGCACTGTTCTACTCTGCTGTTTTTCGCCCATTTTTGCTGTTTTTCATCGTTTTGTCCCATCTTCGTATCTTTCCGCGATGTTTGCTTGATTTGGAGTTATTTCTTACAAAATATAAATAAAATAAGGTAAAATCCTAAAGATTAAGTTATTATATGAGCAAAAAATGGGTGAAAGAGGCACGTAAAATTGGGCAATTTATCGCCTAACAAATACCCCCACACCTATCTTTTGCTCGTCCTCGAGCAAAATAAAAGGAAAACTAACTTAAGAACCTAACTCACTTTCGTAGAAATCACGGTTGCATTTAGCGTATGCAACAAGCCCTTTAAACCCCTTGGTTACCCTAAGTGGACGAGTAAGGTCTCGTGAGGGTTTGCAGAAGATATACCCACAAAATCTCAAAAAGGAAAAACAACAAAAAGAGAAACAAAAATCAAAAAATGAAAATGACAAAATATAATATATACATCAGGGTGAACTGTACATGTTCAGATCAACCAAAACCCCCTAGTAGCTTAAATATCAGTTTGTACACAAGCATCATATGCATTTCAGGACACATCATCCCAAAGAATGACGTCTAGACATCAGCTTTTCACCCCACGATGTATGAAAATAATGAATCCATCCTGGTGCCTGTGTGCAAGTGTATCATCACCTTAAGACTTTGGCCTACCAAAATCGAACTCAATCCCACACAACTGACACAAGCTACCTTTTTGAATGGCTAGCATGGAAAGCAGGCTTCCCCAGTAGCAGTATTGCCTCAAAGAGTAACACCCAATAGCGCATGCCTCAAAGGGGTACTTGTCATTTCCAACTCTTTTCTTCCCCACTTTTTTTTCTTTCCATTATTTTTTTTTTCAATACAAACTCATGTCACACCTCAAAGGGATACACCCAGTAGCACTTGAATTTATTTGTTTTTGATTTTGTTTTTGAAAAATGGGGGTGCCAGCTAGACCTGTCAAAAATTGACCCGACCCGAAAACCCGGCTCGAACCCGCCCGAAAATTTTGGATTTTGAACACGATTTTCTCGACCCGAACCCGAAATAAACCGAACCCGAAAAATCCGCAAATTAGCGGGTCAAACCCGATCCAAACCCGAACCCGCTCGCTTGACCCGAGCATTATATCCTTAGTTTTTTATTTTTCTCCAATTTATCTCTTTTAACAATAATGGTTAGTCATTTTTATTAAGTATTTTGAAAAGACATTATATAACTATTGCATCTATTTACAAATTAAACAATAATAGCCTTATTTTTTCTTCTCCATTTTCTGAAAATAAAACCGTACGCAACTTTTAAATGAAAAAAATGTTAAAAGTAGGTGTAAAATTGCATGGAATAACTATCTAATCTTTTTAACAAAGTTAATTTAAAAGAAGGCAAGCATTAAAGATGCGAAAGTCATTCCTTTCATAGTTAGTAAAATAAATCTGTCTAATTTTTTAAAATTAATTAATTTGTAATAATTTAAATTTTTGATGTTATAACTGTAATACAATATCTTGTACTTCTTTTATTTAATTTTATTTGGTTTTCGTTTTGACTAGCCTTGAACTATGATACTAACGGTAGAAAAAGACTAGCCGTATTCGTATTAGGGTCAGCCCATTAACAAAGTTTTACATGATTGGACATTGATAGGTTAGTTAATAAAAATATTAAATCATTAAATAGGTTATTAGCGGTGAAACTGCTACAACACATTAAAATGCTCTAGACGGGCTGCCCAATAACTGGTCAACCCACTATTAACCTTCTTTTAATGTACGGGCCGAACTATCCAAAATCAAGTGGGGCTTAATTCCTCACCCGCCCATACAAGATGTTCATATATTATAATAAAATGTTTGAATATTTTAATATTCTTTTGAGAAATTATAATTATTATGCATTTTCATTAAATGCTGACAATTTTTAGTAATAAATATGCAAAATTTTTGATTTTAAAAAAAGAAAAATAACTCACAGAAAAGACGCTCTAAACCCGTTGGGTTGATCCGAAACCCGTAAAACCGAAATACACCCGCCCGTATTTTACCCGAACCCGAAATACACCCGACTCGTATTTTACCCGAACCCGAAATACACCCGACCCGTATTTAACCCGCCCGCCCGAACTGACAGGTCTAGTGCCAGCACATATAAAGGGAACTGTGCAGTAGACAAGTGGGAGAGTCGATCATGGAAGACTAAGAATGTAAGATGATGATAATATGTAAATCAGGACTGGATTGCAAAATTACAATGGACTGTTGGGGTTACAATTGAGGCCTAAAACGACAGACTGGGGATGAATATCTATCATGCACATTATACTTATATACGAGTTAATAGTCAAGGTACCGGAGATCAAGGCTGATCAAAATAGTACAAAACTCCCCTAAATTCAAAAGGAAAAGAAAAATTTATACAAAAAGGAGAAAAATTGAAAAATTTACACAAAAATGAAAAATTTTCACAAAAATAAGAAGAAAAGGGGAGATGACCCCACCCCCATACCTAAATCTCACAATGTCCTCATTGGGAGCCGTGAGTCATTACCAACATACAAAAATAAAGAAAACAAAATCAAACACAAGACATAAAAAATCGATAAAAATATATACAAGCTAACACACTCTCCCTAAAACACAATCTCACCTAAAACAACAACAAGATCACACATATATACAAACTAACACCACCAAAAACATGTATAAACCAACCCAGTAGCACCACCAAACACAACACAATAAATAGCCACAAAAACACAAAACCGGTGATCATAGCCATCAATGGCTCAACAACATCCAAATTTCACCACAAGATGATCACCAACAAAAACACAATCCTAATATTCACAACTAAACAAAAACAAAAAGAAAGAAAAGAAAAATAAAAAAGAAGGGGGGAGAGTGAGAACGATTATACCAGGTCGGGTACTGAATGTACCCGAACTATTCCACGATGACTTAAGGAGCATCAGCCACTCCTTGCCACTCAAGATGCGAGTCGTCAGCTCGGATGCAGTCAAAGCTCGTAAGAGCTTATCATGCATTGCTGCATGCATCTCAGAATGGTGTGAATAAGAGAACACTGGTAAAGATGGAGCAAACAAAGTTAGTGCCCTCTTAAACTCACCAAATACCTTGGAGAAATCAGCAGAATAATCGAAGGCAATAATCAATACGATTTCTCCAGGCATGCCCTCTAGGTACAGACGATAAGGGTCAAGGGAGGGGTCATACCCTCTAAAAGCACCTAGGGACTCAGAACAGTCAACCACATTCTCCTTGAGCACCGCAAGAGATTCAATCGGGGAGAGATCACAATACTGAGGGGAAGGGGAGGGTAGTGAACATGAAGAAGCACGAGGAATATCAAGGGGGTTGAGGGATACATGGTCAGTAAGATCTGGACTAGATGAAACTACAGCCACAACATCCACACAGAACCTCCCCTCGAGAATCTCGTCGAGAGCATGCACCTCACTAAAATTATCGTCTGACTCAAGACATAAATCATTCCCATCAATACTAGCATCAAAACAAAATATCTCACCTACCTCGAACTCCGTCGACTGAGCTAAAGGGAAAGGTGGATTAGGATAGGTCATAGTGTTGTCCTTAAGGGTGCTAGATAGGGATGGAGCAACAAGAGGTAAAGTAGGCAAGAGAGGGTCCGATACTTTCTCTAGTCCGGACTCTAG